>JAVYIG010005815.1:0-129297 GCA_035222895.1 Strongylocentrotus droebachiensis
CCCCTAATTTAATAGCGACTAAGAGTAGGCGCGTACCTTTTTGAATGCCCCTACGCTTGCTCACTACACCTACTTGCATTTATAATTGATGCAATGATGTAACTTATTAAAGGTCTTTTCACTCTTTTAAGTTGAGATTGTGCTCTCCCTATTTTCTTGGTGCACCCCCCCCCCACCACTTTGGAAGACGCCCCGTCGCCATTGCAATGAGGGCGGCTAGGAAATGTCATGATTACCATTTGCATCTATTTACTGGAGCCCTGCTTTGATGTATTACCAAGAAGTTACTAGCTGGTAACTTCTTGGTATTACACGTCATCTAAGCTCTCGAAATAATTACCTTCTCTAGAAAATAATCCCATAGCAAAACATCCGGCCACATGATTCCAAACCATCATCAGTCTTTAATGAATATCACACAGTCGCTCTTTTTCTTCAAACTATTAAGGAAAGATGGGGAGGAAGAGAAGTGGGAAATAGATAGGAAAAAGCAGATTCCTAAAATCCACTACCAAAGATTCGCCGTTTGGTTAGTCGGGCGTGTCACATGATGACGTATGCGCATCAACGGCGAAAAAACAGATGGCTTCGAGCAGAGGAAGCAGGCTTATTTTGAACCTTGAATTGTATATGTCACCGTGACAACAGATGTATTATAGGACAGATATAACAGCTAATTAAAATCATGGGGTGTCTTTATCAGTGACATTTCATAAAGTAGCTGATATCATGCTTGGCGGCGGACTTTGACACACGTTATCTAGCTTATTTGAAAGGGGTGGGAGGAGGTATAGGTTGCACTTGGGCAATAGGGTAACTAATTTTTTATCGATTATTTTCCCTCCCGTTTAGGTTTAAAAAACAAACATGTACAATTCGCATCAGGAAATTACCCCCTGGACAATGACCCCCCCCCCCCTCCCCCGGACAACTACCCCCTATGAGCTATGACAATCAACACTCCTCAAGGACCAATTATTCTCCCCCCCCCCCCCCCCCCGAAAAGGCGAAGTCTACCCTAATAACAAGTTGGTTTTAATAATAAAATAAACAATTTCGGGGGTTATTGTACCGCTGGTAATTGCCCAGGAGATAATTGTCTTCGAATTAGAACCATGTACGGTACAGTACATAGTAGATTCTCAGAAAGTTGGCCTATAGTTCTAAACGCAACAAAAATGAGAAAATAAAAACAAGTATTCCTTTCGTTTTGTTCATGGCCAAGGAACATGTGGATAGACCGAGAATAAAGAGGGGGTAAATTATAATTACACGATTATGAAATATGGAGAAAAGATCGGGGGGGGGGGGGAATAGAAAGAGAAAAGGACAGGAGGAAAAATAAGGAAAGAAATAGATCAAGACAGGGTCCTCTGATAAGTGAACAGAAAGCTCATGATATCGAAATTGTTCGTCTCGTGTAACCTACTGATAAGTTCCAACTCCGAGACTGATGGGTTAACGGTTCCGTAATCATTTTATTACATGAGGTTGAGAAAGAGATTTTTGTCGAATTTTAAGCAATGTAGTCTCTCCACTCGTCACATGTCTCTAACCAGGGGCGGATCCAGGATTTGCCGAAAGGGGGGGGGGGGCCTAAAATGTGAAAATCGTGCCGACCAATATCTCGCTCAGTGGGGGGGGGGGGGGGGGGGGGGGGGGGGGGGGTAGTGAGCATCATTTTTTTGGTATATGACCCCAAAAATGTGAAAATCGAGCCTACCAATATTTCGCTCAGTGGGGGGGGGGGGGGGGGGGGGGGGGTAGTTTGCATAATTCATTTCTTGTATTTGACCCCGAAAACTTTTTTTTTTATTTAAAAAAAAAAAAAAAAAAAAAAGCCAGGGGGGGGGGGGCCCGGGGACCGTCGCCCCCCCCCCCCCGTGGATCCGCGCCTGTCTCTAACCTTACACTCTCATTTAAGATCTTTTCACAACACGGGCATTTCAGATAGCCCCGCCCCCATGTTATTTAATGGCCTTGATGGGGGATACATGTGGTGGAGGGGCTCTGTATATTCATGTACTATAGTGTAATTGAAAAAAATTATCTGAAAACTGAGGAAAATTTTCCCCGATTCTGTACCCCCCCCCCCCTTTTTGGCTTTATATTTTTATTTTAATTATTTCGGGGATGGGGGTATATGCTTGTCTTGTAATTGAACATTATTGTACATTTTCATGTATATGGCAAAAAATAGCAAAAGTCTTTCCCTCTGATTTCCTACATCTCATCTCCTATATTACAAATTTTTTGTTTTTCCTTACAGAAATCAAATTAAAGGGCAAGTCCGACACATGTGCAAGATCCATTGAATACAAAGTTTCATCATCATTATCGGACCAAAAAACAAGAAAGTTGTGGAATTTTAAGTTATAATTTCATGGAAGAGTGACATGTACAACATTAACTATTCCAATATTATGTAAAGTATTTTGTTTATAAAGTTTTAAAGAGAAGGTTGAGTTCTGGGAAGAGGTGAAAAATAATTTGTGAGCGTTATTGTTATTATGCAAGGGTGGAAGAACATCAGATAAAACATGTTCACTGAGAAGCATGGCTCTTGAAATGTTGACATATTTTAAATATGGCATGTAACATCGTAAAAGTCGGGACGGATTTTACGCCACGTGTTTGGTGTAGTCCCATATATATCCTTCTGTGTACAGTGCTTGTAACTTTACCAAGACTTGGCCAAATTTCTTATCATTTTGATGATTCCAGAACCTTGCAATACACACGAATACTGGTATATGCTAGATGATCAACCTTTTCTGATCGATTTCACAATCCAATCGCACGACCAGAACTCAAACTTTATCTTCAAGTGTTTCCGTTTTTGGACACACCTGTATAAAAATTGTTTCTTTATACTTGAATTTTAACATTTTCCATGACTCGTGAGGATTCAAGTCACGTTTCACAATCCCGGAGTAGAAAGTAATATTTATGTTAGGGGGATAAAGAAAAGCGATGGAATGACATCAATTCTCAAATTTGCAAGCAGTCCATGTGATATAGGCCTACATACATGTATCACTTTCATGGCATTGCCGGTATGCAAAACATTCCATTTTTTTGTCCCATTTCGATGAAACGTTCATTTGTTCTGTGTTTATTCAATTTAACTTGCAAATGGGCCAGACTTCCCCATAAATTTATTCTTCATAACAGTTTCCACAACATGCACTAAAGAACTAAACACTTTTCTTCCCCGTGATATGTTCATGTGCATGTATTAGTAGGGACCTCGTTATAAATTACTCTTGCAACACACTCTCATACCCAGTCCTTCGTACATTCATTTTTTCTTTCTCACGTGACCCCCGACTAATGATCAAGGTCTCGATATAACAATTACCTTGGTCCCAAATTTTGTTACGAGGTTCCATTGTACATGTATCACTTCCCCCCCCCCCTCCCAACACATTTTGTACATACAAGCCACACAACTGAATCCACAAAACTGGTAAGAAATGCCATACAACCAGGGTTCTCTCTAGTAAATGTCAAAACATTGGGTGCTCAAACTCAATATGGGGGGACTTACTTTAGGACCTAGAAAAAAAATGTGATGGAAAATTCAAGGGATAGAGTTGATGCACATTTTTTATCCAAAATCCTTTTCTTTGGGTCGATAAGATCACTTGATAAGCAAGTCCCCGCTGAGTAAAACCCTGATTATAACATTCTCTCCTACACACTCCTTCCAATCTTCTCCATCTTAATATCCTTGCATACCATACCAGACTGGCACACCTACAAAATGAGAGAATAGAGGTGGTTTTGAAACGTAATGGAAAAGATTTATTACAAGCTGATACACCAGAACAGTTTTTGAGTGAATAATGTACTAGTATGTAATAAAAACAACCACAACGGGCATTGCAATCTCGCATAATGGATGAAGTTGAAGAAGAATACATCGTGATCTGTATTTTCAGATGGAATGTTGGAGCTCAAGATATCAGGAAAGCGTTTGTATAGCAGGTGAAGTCCATCAATCTTTCAAATCCAGAGCAGCGTAGACAAGGTCGTCAACAGCTTTCATTACAAGAACCAGTTGATTTCACGGCCGATGCAGCTATAGACATCCGGATTGACGAGACAAGACCTGAGGTGAACCTGCATGATGCACTTGGCGATGTACAGAGGATAGACTCTTCTGGGATGTCCAAATGATACATGTAGGAGAAGCAGATTGGGTAGAACGTCTGAAGTTCTTGTTCCACAGCAAGAGTGCGATGCCCGTAAGATAGTGGATGTTTCCTGGTGGCAGTCTACTTAGATCTGGCACGCATCTTTCTCCTCTTACGCTTCAGGCTGATGGGGGAAACAAACAAAGAAAATAATGATAAATGGGCTGGTCATGATAAACTTTGAGCAGAAAAACAACGTACATCCAATTCATCTGTAATTTTAGTTGAATTATGACTGGCTGCTTGGTTTATGCTAAATAAGTTTGCATCCCTCCACAACTTTGTTACTACACAGTAGATATCAAGGGAAAGAGCCCCTTTTCAAAACAACTTCATCAATGACACTGTACCTTATGCACCTGTCAATTGTATGACCCACCCCATGAACCCCGGGGATGGTGCGTCACTTGTCCAATGTGCGTCGGATTTTACTATACCATGACGCACATATGCGGCAAAACTATGACGAACTTCAGGCTACCAATGACGGTACCTCGGTCAAAATTATGACGCACCAGTTGTTGATTTTGAATACACTGTACTTTATTCAGTGACTGACATCGACACACCCCACCGTCAATATTGTGACTGACCATAGGAGTAAAACGACGGTACCCTGAGTCACACCTGATGGTAAATGACCCAACCATGACGCACCTTCCCCGGGGTCCATAGGGTGGGTCATACAATTGACACCTGCATTACCAACCCACAATTAACACGAGCAATGAAAATCCTGGCATTACTGAAACTGGTCTTCGTTAAGACAGAAACTTACCGTCGCATACGTTTCTTGCGCCACTGATGAATAGAAGATGATCCATGAAGAGCAAGAAGAAAAAGGGAAAGAACAAAAAAAGGGTTAGCATTAATTCTGTTTCTAGAAATTTCATCATACAATGTGTGAATACTTCCCACATGGCATGCCAGGAGAAGTACATGTAGTGTGGTATATCCATTCCAAATAGGAAACTCTCTCAGGGGCTGCATACAATGTCATGTTTTTATAATCAGTAGGGGCGCTCTTCCGAGCATAAGGATCGTCTGCATTGACGAGGATTGTCTTCGTAAAAAACAAGGATTGTTCACATTTTTACGGACGATTCTTATTTCGATCGCGCCATTGGTGATGCGAACAACTGATTCCGCAATGAAACTGATGCATTTCACATCGACTTTGCACAGAGATATTCATGTTAAAGGGAGTGGGTAGTCAGTTTCCATGTGCAGAAGGCCATAATTCGCTGACACGAGACTTGGTGGAAATACCATTAATGGGAGTACAAATCTGCACACAGCAAACCCGTTGGCCCGTCAAGAATTACCCCCTAGTCTCTCGGAGCATGCTCGAAGATTCTTCGGGCGAAGGAAAAGCAAAGCATTACATAAGTCCTAATGGTCATAAAACTCCAGGCTAACCCTGGTGATTGACAACACCTGTTATTGGGTAAACACCCGAACGGTGTCGAATTCCCCATGAGAGCTGACTACTCTGTGACTTTAAGAATGAATGACAAGTCCTCAGGAATACGGACAACCCTTAAAAGTAAACGGTGAATAGGAGGTATTTTACGCGGAATCCGATTTTAGCATTGCCAGCGCGCGGATCGCGTTTATGTAGACGATGTTCATTCTCGGAACAGCCGCCAGCACCCCCACTGAAGATAGAAATCACATGTCAAGTCATCGTTTTGTTTAACTTTTCATTCATTTACCAGGACAAAATTATTTTATATTTTATGATTAAGGGATAGGTTTAACAAACACGGGTGGTTTATACATGTAAATGGCATGGTTCATGTTTGAGAATGGGCCGCATCCCAATTGTGGCAAGCTTCTTCAAAGTTCAACCCCATTTCTTACCGCCCACTCCCGACTTGTTTGGCTGCAAAGCTTGCAAATTTTCCAGCCAACAGGCAACATCTGGCAGCAGCATGCTAGTTTTTTTAATTTTATTAAGTTTTCACTGGTGCAGTTGTGCTTTAAAACTTTGACCAAAAATCCATGCTGCTGCAGTGCTGGCATGGGACGCACGACGACTTGGGAAGGCAACTTGAAGTTGAACTTTGAGTTTGAAGCGTGAACAAAAATGCAAGAAGCCAAAAGGGTGCTCATTATTACCACATTATATGTTTAATAAAGAGTTTGGACATTGTTGCCAAGACAAGGTCAAACTAGTCGTGGCCATTTATTCCATCTTCAATTTGTCACACGTCATTCACTCTGGTCACATGGCATGTCATGCAAACATGCCTGAAAATTTATCCCAAGCAATCTACCATCTTGTTTGCCAATATGATTTTTAGGACCAAAACATGCAATAAGAACTTGAGACATCAATTTCAAGTTTCTAATTTGGCTAGGCATCAAGGGACACTAACATTAACAACATGAGCAAACGTCATCGACTCAAGTTGAACCGAAGATTCCATTCACATTCATCGACACACTCTCATCACGCAGTTCAAGAAGCAACTATTTACGAACATTTTAAAAGCACTAAAATAAAACTCACCTTATCCCTCATCCTACAATTCTATCTAATAAAACTTATAAAATAGATGTTTGAAGTTTAAGATGCTGATGATCCTTCAAATTGAAGGATTTAAACAGATTTGGGAAGCACCGCTGGTTGAGTACGTCAACAGCGAACGGCGCCTGGATATAAAGAGAGAGAGTAGGTCGAGTTGCCGTTCAACAAGTAATTAGGCCTATAAATTACCACTTTTAACCTTTCATATTAAAAATATTAAAACACTTTTTTGTAAATAAATTTTTATTTTTAATGACTAATATATTTTTATATACGATTTAAATGACTTCTGTGTTTCTTAAATTACTTTTATAAAACGCCTCTGTCAATGGAGAATTACAATCATTAAAAATCAAAATGGCGGAACCCATGGAAGAATTCGAGCAAGAGCTACCTTGCGAAAAACCTGCTAATACATCCACGGACAATGGAGAATCTACAGATCAACAGTCCATGGATAGTCAGACCTTATCAGCAGTTTTGCAGTTCCTGAGAAAAAATAATTTGAAAGTGAGTGCAGTCGTTTTTTGTTGTTACAAAAGTCTAGTCTACCAGAAGTGGTGGTTCCCATGCGTTAACATTTGTGTGTTGTTGAGATCAATGTCGATGTCGCTGGGTTGGCAGTAGACCGAAAGCTTCAGTCTCTATAATCGTCGGTTGTTCCACTGAGACTACGTCTGGCTCCACTAGACCTCGGTTATACAGACTGAACGACTGCCTATACCACCACACGTTGAAGATATCACGGCTAGATTTTAGCCGTTAGGCCCCTCCCACAAACTTGCCACGGCCGTATTATTATGCCCCCAAAATCCCCCAAAATGTCATTTTACCTCGTGCATATCCAAATTTCAATTAGGCCTAGGCTATAATACATCGGTTCCACTTACTAACTTGATTGAAATAATCCGTTTAATAGTCCCTTTTAAGGAAATTATGGGTCAAAATCGACATCCATGTTGAAAATCTTGCAAGCCGTGTTAAACTCTCGCTGCCGTCAATCTCATCCCTTCTAGTCTACGCCGAAGGCAAAATGATTATGAAGGAAAAACTGTGATAACGCTATTACGAACGTGTAGATGGCGCACAGTTTTTCCTTCATAATCATTTTGCCTTCGGCGTAGACTAGAAGGGATGAGATTGACGGCAGCGAGAGTTTAACTCGGCTTGCAAGATTTTCAACATGGATGTCGATTTTGACCCATAATTTCCTTAAAAGGGACCATTAAACGGATTATTTCAATCAAGTTAGTATAGTGGAACCGATGTATTATAGCCTAGGCCTAATTGAAATTTGGATATGCACGAGGTAAAATTACATTTTGGGGGATTTTGGGGGCATAACAATACGGCCGTGGCAAGTTTGTCATGTTTGTGGGAGGGGCCTAACGGCTAAAATCTAGCCGTGATATCTTCAACGTGTGGTGGTATAGGCAGTCGTTCAGTCTGTATAACCGAGGTCTAGTGGAGCCAGACGTAGTCTCAGTGGAACAACCGACGGTTATAGAGACTGAAGCTTTCGGTCTAGGTTGGCAGTAGACCGAATTTTCCGTCTCTTTGGTTCGTTAGCCTCTTATTGGGGTAGGGTCGGCCGGCTCTCTCTTTAGAGACGGAAGCCGTCTATACACATGTCCTTGCTAACGCCACGACCAGTTCTGGTCGTAGCGTTTTGCCCCCAAAATCCCCCAAAATGTCATTTTACCTCATGCATTGATTATTTAAAATTAGGAATAGGAGAAGGTTTTACTACCTCGGTTCCACTTACCAACTTGACTGTATAATCCGTTTAATGGTCCCTTTAAAGGAAATTACGGGTCTAAATTGACAGCCGTGTTGAAAATCTTGCAAGGTGTGTTAAACTCTCGCTGCCGGAGTCATCTAAATCAATCACATTCTAGTCTACGCCGAAGGCAAAATGATTATGAAGGAAAAACTGTGATAACGCCATTACGAATGTGTAGATGGCGCACATTTTGGGGGATTTTGGGGGCAAAACGCTACGACCAGAACTGGTCGTGGAGTTAGCAAGGACATGTGTATAGACGGCTTCCGTCTCTAAAGAGAGAGCCGGCCGACCCTACCCCAATAAGAGGCTAACGAACGAAAGAGACGGAAAATTCGGTCTAGGTTGGCAGGTGTAGGAGGCAGTCCGGAGGGGGGCGCGGGGCGTATTTTTTATTTACACGGCAGCGAGGGGAATTTCTCGATTAATTCCAATGGGAGTAGTACCTAGCAGTGCAGTGTATAGAATAGAATAGAATTTATTGATTCATTCGACCCCCTTCTGGGGGAGAGTACAACACATGTACATGTCATGATAATGATACATAATAAAGAATACAAACATAGCTTAATAATACAAAGAATACAGAATACAACAAAACAACAATATAATAAAAGTATAACAATAAATAGGAATGATCTAAACCTACTACCTAGCCTATGCTAAACATAAATACAATATTATACAATATGGCAAGCATACATGAAAAGTGGAGAATACCACATGAACAATCTAAATACAAACATGAAGAAAAAGAAAGATAAAAACAAAAAATAATTTTAAAAAAAATACATTATTGTCTTAACTTTATAAGAAATTATAAGTTTCATTTTTGTACATGTAAGTGAGTTGTGGTTGGATTGTTAAGATTTATGCAGACTAACAAAATACGGCATAATCGTCCATTGGACAAACAAAAACATAATGGAATATAATGTAATAAGACAAACAAAAACAAAAAGTATACTAACAAAACCAAAAAAATGAACAAAAGAACAAACAAACCATCAAAAATATACTTGACCTAAAGAAAGACTGTACTACAGATCAAGAATTGTTGGTTGCTTAATTAACCTACCACTTCGGGTTGTAACATTCCTTTTTCTGGGTGAAATATGATTGGATTGTTCAGATTATTATAGACCAGCAAAATATGACATTATTATCCTTAAGAAGAGTACTAATTTCTTCAGCTGTCCTATACCGGAATATAAAAATAAATTAAACATTTGTAATGTGCAAGGGCGTTTAACTATTACTTTGCGACCTAAATATAACTCTCTTTCCTTTCTGAAAAAAGGGCATACAAAAACATAATGGAATTCATCACCAGACTCATGCATATCACAACATGGGCATTCAATACTAATTTCATTAAAAGCTTCTTTGAATCTGTTATTATTAATTGGTAAACAGTGTGACCTACTTCTAAAACGTCTCAGTGTTATTCTATCTTTTTTACTCAGCAAAACTAAACACCTTTTAAAGAGACAATCCTTTTTAAAGATCCTATAATTCAGGCACACACTGTTTGTCCAAATTGTTGCCATCACATCTTGTCTTGAAATATCGTTTAATTTCAACTTCAGAGTGCTCAGTATCCAACTATTGCTAAATCCTTCCCCTTGCTTTAACCAAACAATACCAAGACCAGCATGGTTCAATATTTTTTCAATACAATATAACCACTTGAAAGAAGTAGACATATCTACATTCTGACTAATTAACCTTTGCAAAAAATAAAATTTGACTGAATATTTAGAGGGAGAACCTTTTACTATTCTTAACCAGAAACTAACCATTCGATGTTTGATACTGTTAGCTAGCCATGCCCTCCCAGTTTCTCCATATATATCATACAATCTGGTGTAAATTTATTTACACATAACGCTGACCTGAGAAATTTTCTATGGAATATTTCAATTTGACTCAAATCTTCATATCCCCACACTTCGCATCCATAAATGAGTATTGGTAATACAAGTTGGTCAAACAATTCACATTGAATATCCAGTGGCAGTTTGAGTCTTTGAACCTTTAATGACATAGAGAAGAGGGCTTTCCTGGCCTGTGATACCTGTTTTGAAATAGACTTTTTAAAACTTCCATTATAATTAACCTGAACCCCAAGATATACAAAATCATCCACAACATCAATTTCATCTTCTCCAAATCTGAAACTGGAAATTTACGTACTTTGCCTCTTGAAAATATAAGTACTTTAGTTTTCATAGCATTAACACTTAACTTCCAAATTTTACAAAATTGAGACAAGGCATTCAAAGCCACTTGCAATTCTTCTGCTGTGTCAGCCAATATTAGGGTGTCATCTGCGTACATCAATGTGTATAATTGTATAAAAAGATCTTTGTTTACTTCTTTATCTAAAATGTCAGCACATACATTTTCAACTAAAACTTTGAGACCTTTAAAGTGTTTACTGAGAAAATCCTCGAAATCATTAAGATATATTGCAAAGAGCAGGGGTGATAAGTTTTCACCCTGCCTAACACCAACATCACATTGAAAAGCCTCAGACATTTGACCATCTACTATCACACACGATTTTGCTTGAGAATACATATTCTTAATAACTGTGAACACCTTACCATCCACCCCTGACCTCAATAATTTGTGCCAAAGTGAAACCCTATCAACCATATCAAAAGCTTTTCTATAGTCTATAAAAGCGCAGTAAATTCTCTTCCGTTTAGACAAGTAAATGTCAAGCAGGGATTTCAAAATAAAAATATGGTCTGTTGTAGAATAGCCATCACGAAAGCCAGCCTGTTCTTCTCCAAGCTTGCATTCATTTTCGAAATAAATTGTTATCCTATAATTTAAGATAGAAGTAAACAATTTTCCCAAACAGCTTAAAAGTGTTATCCCACGATAGTTATCTGGGTCTGTATCCTTACCTCTATTATTGAAAATAGGGACTATACTACCTAGACACCAGTCTTTTGGTACTAGACCATTCTCCAGTATTACATTAAAAAAGCAGTAATACAACCAATTACAGCTGCTGAACAATTTTTCAAAAACTCATTTCTAACCAAATCTACACCACATGCCTTATTATTCTTTAGTTTCTGGATAATCTTTATAACTTCATCAACCGAGAAAGGGGCATTCAGCTCATCATTGCCCATTGACTGGTCAAAATCCACATAATGTGTTTCAGATGCTGCACATTGCACATTATTCAAACTACTAAAATGATGCACAAAATCATCTAAAGAGACCTTGGCTGGACAAGAGCTACGCTTCGGTCCATCCAAAATTGTCCAATATTCTTGTGGACTATCCTTCTTAAGTATATGAAGATTGTCGTGTAAGAGCCTAGTGTACGCTTTTTCCTTTCTACGTAGCAATTTCCTATAATCTTTTGCAACAGCATTAATGTCAGCCATCTTTTGTTCTTTATCACACAAAGTTATCCCTTTGCACTGTCGTTTGATTCTATTTTTTAGGTTGAAATAACTTGATCTGGCATGCTGACACTCTGTGTCAAACCATGGTTTCTTCTTCACAATAAGTTTCCTTGAATGAATTTTCTTACAGACTTTATCCTCACATATACCAACTTCCTTTGCCGTCTTCAAAAATGAATTTGCCAATGCAGTACTAAAATTATCCACATTACCTTGTGTCGATGACTTCTCAACCATTTCCAATGCATTCATCAGTACTGGAAAACATTGATCAAGTTTCAACTTAAATTCAGATGCCTTCTCTTTAGAACACTTAAATGAAGTGTATTTCACTTTTTCGGAAGCATCAACCCTATTTTCAATTTTTCTCAATTCAACACCTTCATTTATAGGAATCAATTTATTTGAAAACATCAGATTCAATGGACAGTGTACATCTGAAACACACTTATCAAAAATGTCAACCTCAAAATGAGTAATATATTGAAATAAACTAACAGATGCAATGACATAATCAACCACACTTTTCCCTCCATTTTTATTGTAACATGTGAAGCTACCAACACCCTTATCACTACCAAATCTCCCATTCACTATCTTCAAGTCAAAACTCTGACAAATGCCAATAAGCTGTCTACCATTATTATTTATAGAAGAATCCATATTATGCCTCCTAGTATCATATCCATCATCAGTAAGTGAGCTCTTAAAATCAACATTATCATTTGAAGAACAATAACCTGAAAATTCAGAAATAACATTGTCAATTACCATTAAGTCGTCAAGTAACCCAGTCCTTGAATTAAAGTCTCCTACTAGGCTGAAGGGCACATTATATGTGCTTTTCAAATATAACAGGTCCTGATAAAGGTGATCAAAAACATCATTACATTAGTGTAAGGGAATTGTACTTAACATGTATGAACTATGATGTACATGTAGATCGATCTAGGTCTAGAGAAGTAAACGATGAAAGACATCTAAAGGAAAACAAAATAGTTGTCTTATATGCAATAAACAGTGACGGCAGTATGATATTATATGCGACAACGTGGCACAGAGAGCGTGAACATAATATACATGCCCTCGGCTCGGCCACGTACCAACAACACAGAGTACGGTACATCGACAACACAAGTCATATTCAGTTAAGGCACTACAGACTAGACTCTCCGCGAGCGGTTTCATTGGAATTAATCGAGCTTTTCCCATCGCTGCCGTGTAAATAAAAAATATGCGGGCGGGGGGGGGGGGGGGGGGGGGGGGCACATAGCTTAGCAGCATTACAAGATTCAAGATTCAAGATTCAAGATTTTATTGTCCATAATATAATACAGAAATTTGTTTTCCATTGGTATAACATGTAATACATAAAACATAAGACAAAAACATGGTGTTGTGTGCTGAAAGCCAGAAGGGCGTCAAGACTCTATAAGAAAAAGTATGTGAGCAGGTACTGTTATGAATTAACATAGCAACACTGTACTGCAGTACACTCACGCAACATTTTGTAAACATGCTGTAGTCTAGACCCTATGAATACTTTCAAATGGATCAGGATAGGTCTAGCCTAAACAATTTATGAATAATGAATATCTTGAATGTTGTCTTGTTTGTTGTTGTTCATCTTGTTGATTACAAATATTATAAATAAGTAATGAATGGAACTTAATTATTAATACTACAAGTTTTGTTGGTAATAATTGCTTTGGTTGTGCAGATATTTTAGCCTACTTGTTTTTTCAAAATCAAGGGTGATCCAATGCCTGATTACATCACATTTTCTTTATCGTCGCTATTGAATGAAATCGGTTGTTAACACAGGTCAGCAGCAGTGCCTGTCGACCGTCGGATATTGCGTAACTGCTTTAAATGATTTCACTTGTAGAGTGTCCGCAATGCACGCATTTTGATTTTTAAATATCAATATCAGAAGGAGGGAACTATTACCAAATTGGTATATATTTCAAGGTATATGTAACATTAACCCACTTTGTGTAATAGTAGAGTATTTACTGGTATAAAAGTTCAAAAAAATTGACCCATTGATTTACGCAGTCTATAAGCCAGTATGAGGTCCATCCCGTTTATGATTTTTAAGACGTTTCTTAGATATTTTGAACTTTCATTTCAGTCACAAGTATGTAGATCCAACTTAAAATAAATTCAATGAGAAATATCGTTCAATTTTTACTTCAATTTTCACAATGAATGTTCACAGGGTACTGAAGAGCTACTGAGAAAGGAAGCCAACATCCAAGAGAACCCAGAGAATGCATCCAATACTGATCAGGATGTATCATCTGTCCTCTCGGCATATACAAGGTACATACAGGATGAAATTTGTCTTCTCCATTCTTCTTCATTGTATTCCAGTTGTTTTCTATTTAGAACTATCCTCCACTTTTTACCCCCCCCCCCCCTCTCCTCTCCATCATTTGTTGTTTCTATTCTTTTTTCAAAATTTCATTGAATTTCCCTCCATTCTCCTCTTCTGCATTAATTTCAAACTTACAAAAGGATGCAACTTCTTGTAGACTTCAAAATGTTCATGTAAAACAATAAATCCATGCCCCCTGGCACTTTATTTGTACAGATTTGTGAAAATCTGGAATCCTCCACATGACCTGGCAGTTGAGTTCTCTTAGTTTCTCAATGCCATAATAGTATTAAGGATATATTAATGCAATTTTAATTTTGCGCTACCCAGTTAACAAGTTTGATCTTGAATAAAATTCAAGTGCATTTTTAACATCCCATTTCCAGTGAAGGAGACCCGTTGCTCTATGAAGGTCAATATAGAAATCTGATGTCTTTCATCGGATCATCTCTGGATGCTACTAAGGTGAGATTGGTTTGTGTGGATAGATAGAACGTGTTGTGTAAGCACTTGGCTAGACTTCAAACTATCAAGCCTCTGATCAATGGCCAGTTGATTGTATCTCTGTAGGTACATGTAGATGCCTTCACATATTCATGCAGTCCATGTAGAAAAATTACTGACTAAGTGAGCACTAATGGAAGAGAAATTAAATTTGTTTAACTTGTTGTGTTTTCTACATATCCTCTCACTACCAAACACTCTGAGCATTGTAGATAATTTTAGATATGCAAATTGTGTTATGTTGAAAAGTCAACAAATTATTTCTAAATTATTCTTAAAATGCTAATTGACTATGTCCATATAATATTATTACTGATTATTGCTAGAGTAATGGCTCACTGCAATCTTGAATGATTTCTAGTTGTTGTTCGTCAATGATGTTTGATTGGGTATTTATTTCATCTTTTTATTAATACAGTGTGAACTTGCTCAGATCCTGTACCCGGTGTTTGTTCACATGTACCTGGAGCTGGTATATAATGATCATGATAACCAAGGTATGACATTATTCATATCATATTTATCTACAGTCTATGTCAGATACATTTTGCTCAAGGCAGGACAATATAAAATGAAATCATGGGCTACTTTTAAGACATACTGTCTTTTTATTGTATTCATTCATTGCAATATAAAGTGATAAACAAGCTTCTTTTGTGATCGCTTGATTGGTTGGTTGATTGATTGGTTGATTGGTTGATTGGTTGATTGGTTGATTGATTGATTGATTGATTGATTGATTGATTGATTGATTGATTGATTGATTGATTGATTGACTGACTGATTGACTGATTGATTGATTGATTGATTGATTGATTGACTGATTGATTGATTGATTGATTGATTGATTGACTGATTGACTGACTGATTGACTGATTGATTGATTGATTGACTGATTGATTGATTGATTGATTGACTGATTTACTGACTGATTGATTGATTGATTGACTGATTGATTAATTGATTGGTTGATTGATTGATTGACTGATTGATTGATTACTGATTGGTGTCTATTCACCATCTCCCTAGTCTCTGTGTTTTTCTTTCTGGCTTAGGGTAACTATACATCATGATTATACTACATTTTGATAGTGTTTTGATTGATGTCAGGTTTTATCAAAGCACTGTCAATCTTTTGGTTTCACTTGAATTGAATGGTATTACCCTTGCAAAATTTCCTGCAAATGTCTATAAAATGAAATGGGCTTTAGAAGAAAAACAAACTTTCTTTCTTTCTTGTCTTTGTAGCTGTAGCATTCTTCAGTGGGTTCAGTGATGAACAAGAGAGCTACCATGAAGAAGATCTGATCAAACTCTCAGCTGTCACCAAGAAATGTCATATGAGACATAGTGAACTTATGATGAACTTCAGGTAAGGACAAGTTGTGTTACTCACTTGTGCACTGCACTTGTAATGAAGCATGTTTATACCAGTAGTAGTCATAAGTGTCTGTCAGTCCTACTTGCATGAGCTATTCAAAATTATGAGTGGCAATTTTAATTCTTATACAACCATTAGATTGTCAAACATGTTAGTTCTAGTCTCACACTCTTTATTTTACAGTCATTAGTATATGACCAAATATGATCAAGTTCATTGTGAAGTGATGTTTTGACATAGCCAAAAGCACTGAGCAGAGAACTATGATCTTGATTTGTCTGGTTGATGTACATAGTGTGTATTATTGTGGTCACCTCATTATATTGGCATGTGCATAGATTTTTACCACCCCCTCTTCCCTGCTGTTTGTCTTCCTCACAGGTAGTGAAGTACATCACATTGACTGCAAATTATAAATATTCTAAGGTTTGAAACTCTGGTCAAACTGTACAAATTAGTGGAGCCTTTAGCATGGTAATCAACATTCAGTCAAATGAAGGAACACCTGGGGGGCATTTCACCACACTTGTCCTCAGTGACAAATGATAATTTGTGTTATTATAAGCTACTGAAATCCTTGCTTCTGATTGGTTATCGGCTGATTTGTCACTGATTTTTGTTATTTGTCATTGAAAAAAGGCTTTGTGAAACGCCCCCCCAGATGTTTTAATTCATCTTCTTTATGTATCAGTATGCCTGTGTGCTTAGTACAGTGTGTTATCTAAACATAGCTATAGCTAAATAGCTATATCTAATAACTTTAATGTTTCCTTTGCAGAACTAGTAAATATGTGATTAGGATGTCCAGAGATTCCTACAGTGCACTGAAGCGATATCTACAAGACAAACAGAACAACACAGTGCTAAACATTCTAGAAGAACATCTATACATTGATGGTGAGTTTCCTAAATGCAGTCAAATTCAGTTGTCCAAATTGTTTGTGTAATCATGATGTAAGCGATATATTTTACACCTAAAATTGTATTATACATTTGAACCTTAAAGGTAAAGACCAGTATTGGAAACGCCCCAATTTCAAAAAATGAAATGGAAGCTCTTATTACCAATCATGTGAAAGAATATGTTTTGACTAATACATGATGAAAAAAATTTTGCCGGAAAACCGCCTACTAATTGATATATTTGGTAAATTAGTTTATCTATTGGTGTGTGAGAGATAAACGCATGTGTCACGCACGTGTGCGTAGTCCCATATACATCTTTCTGTGTTAAGTGCTTGTAACTTTATGAAGACTGGGCCAAATTTCTTATCATTTTGATGATTCCAGAACCTTGCAGTACACACCAATACTCGTATGCTAGATGATCAACCTTTTCTGATCGATTCCGCAGCGTTTCTTAAACAATGCAATCACATGACCATAACTGGTCTTTATCTTTAATATAAATTTAACACCAATTTTAATATCTTGGTGGAGTCAAAGACAGTACTAGTAAACTATAAATGCCAGTAAAAGAGATGTGTTTGATTACAAAGTTCAATAAAGCAACAGACTGTCCATTGTGATTTTAGTACAGCAACGATTGGCTTTTTCAAAGGATTAGGTAGTTGAGAATAATGAACTATTAAAAGCATGAGCACAAATTGAGCATTGTGTATGTAAGTACATGAATCTGAATGAATAATATGTTCATCATAAGTTCAGATTGGAGTGCAACCATATATGTGTTTATGTTTCAGTATTTGATGGAGTACCTAGGAATAAGCAGCAGATTGATTCTAAGGCTGGGAGTATTGTTGGAGAAGCAAAGAGAGAAGGTAAACCTTTGATCTATCTTGGAGCATTCTGATTTACCATTATAATGTTCAAGGAGAGATAGTAGTAAAGTCTGTTAGTACCCGGGGGACATCTGGCTTCAAGCCTTACCCAAAAGGAGATGAATTATAAACACAGGGGTTTTAGATTCCATTCAAATGGCAATATCCTTAAATAAATATGATATTGTTTAACATTTCAGAAATGATGATTGAAGATTATTCACAGCATTTATATGGTGCCATATATCTGTTTAAAAAACATTCAAAGGTGCGGGGTTTGGGATTCAAATGGAAATCAAATGGAAATGTATAAACAGCAAAGTATCTCAAAATTTATTTGATATTCACATAATTACGTATATTCATGTATATAAACAAACCCTTATATAGGTATGATTAAAGGGAGATGGTGTCTTTATTGGACAAGTCCAAGCTAATTTGTCCCAAATGCTACTGATCTCATCTAATATTTTAATAGCCCTACCTGACTATTATATAAGATAAAATGACTTATTAGAGATCTATTAAGGTTCATGATTCCTCAAAACTCGGTTGCATATGGTATACCAGATGACCAAATCAAAGGGTGGTTACAAACTTATGCTCATTTTGTATTACTTGTTTGTATTTCACCCAGCCAATAAAGGAAAGATCTACTATGGTCTCCTCAAAGAGCCTGATATTAATATCCAGATTGATGAAGATGATGAAGGAGGAGAAGGAGAAGATAAACCTAAGGTACTTTATACATGTAGTAACCATTCATTAATAACTATATAATTGGATGCCTAACATTTGAAATGCATCATTGTTTGAAATATAAAAAATAAAACATCAGAATATTGTATGAATATATTCCATTAAATAATATTTAATTGAAGAATATTACAAAGAGCTTCTAAAATACTAACAAGTGTGCTTAGACAAATGAATAATGAATGAAAACAAATTGAATTCAAATAGTTTGAACTGAAAATGTTTGATTAACTATGACTTTTTGTGATGTGTACTGACCTTAATTTACACTTGAGATAAGATTTTCCTTGTGGAAGAATTGAAATCACTGTTAACCCTATCATAGTAGATTAACCAAATATAAATTTTTGAACATCATTGATAATTTAAAAAAAAATTTGTGACTTACTTCCATGCAAATGCTGAAAGTTATTCATAAGGGTGTGATTTGTTTGGAGATGTTTTCCTTCTTCTTTGCCCTTTCTAATAATAGAAAAAGAAGCCAAAGAAGGACCCCCTCGCCTCCAAGAAGAACAAACCAGATCCTAATGCTCCTCCTCAGACCAGAATACCACTTCCAGAATTGTGAGTATGACCTAAAACTATACTATGAGAGAGATAGAGATAGATTTCTGGAGGTTGTTTGAACATAAGAAAAGTGTTTGCATGTATTATCTTATAACAAATGTATTAGGTTCTGTTTTTGGCAGGGTATTTTATTTAGTTTAAACTTTGCAGTCATTGAATTTCATTAAAGTAAATATCATCTGTGTACAACTGGTTAAGGAAAGCTATCTTTATGTCAAGAGGATGATTAAATATGAATGCCAATTTTTGACTTTTGCAGGAAAGATGCAGACAAACTAGAGCGTTTGAATGCGCAGAGGGAGCTTTCCAAACGAGTCCATCTTGGGACAGATAACTTGCCATCTATCTGCTTCTATACATTCCTCAACGCTGCACAAAGGTTTGTGAAAAGCACTACCGGTACTTCCTGATGCTTAGAGATTCTGTATAGTCTCTTATTGTATGGTCTTACTAGTATGTCATATGAATGTTAGGTTATTGTTTAACTAATTATTGGACCAATTGGATTAACCCTTACTGTACTGGGCTATTTTGAGCACCCTCTGACTGGGGGGGGGGGCCTGGGAGGCCCCCCCCCCTATGATCTCGGCCGTCGATTGTCCGATGAACACGAAAATTTGCATGTTTGTAGATATTTACGTAAGGAACAAGATGGTATAATTAGTTTTTTCCGAAAATGCAAATTTTTGTCGTTGGCCTAATTAATTATGCAAAATGCGCTAATTTTATGCATTTGACAGAAAACGTGTCAAACTCCACTTTTTGAATGTTGAAACTCATTATTCATATGAAACTTCTTTTCTTACACAAAAAAGTTATTTTAATGTAATTAATAATGATAATTTATGCAAATTTTGATGCGATTTTTATTTTTTGTTTGTTTTTTTGATGACATGCGCATACTAATTGTTATGTAACGCCTTACAGGTATATCCGATTTCGACGAAAATGGTATCAAAATGTGCGTAAGACTTGAGGGAAAAAAGTCATGAAACGACAATTCAAAATTCCAAGCGGTTGGGGCGCAATCTCCGAAAACGTCAAGGGGGCCCCCCCCCCCAGTACAGTAAGGGTTAAGGACATATGAGAAAGTAAGACTTTTCCATGATTTTGGAAGTCGACGCGTGTGTAAATATGTACTTCAGATCATAATTGTCACTTTTTAAAAGTCTTGGAAATCTATCTCCTATCATTATATTTACAAACTTAGTATGGTTTTCCTGTTTTCATGGTGATTTCTAGTGTTCAATTTTAAAAGTTGTCTCAGATAGTGCAGATTCACCCATGTGACTTATATGCCCAATTACTCACAACTATTCAAATCCATTACAGCCACAGTGACCTTACTAATGTAAAATTACACTTAATTTGTGATTTCCTGAATGCACATGCATATAACAAATACTTGATGTATCTATTTCATGTCATGTGACCCCCTTCAGTTGGCCAAATAAAAAAAACATTCAAATAACATTTAAATAACGTTTAAATGAAAATTTGACAGGTTATTATTCAGTAACTAAACCCCAGTGCAGCTACATAAGTCTTTTTTCTTCTTCTTCATTTGAACGTGTCACAGTCGGCTGATCTCAGTGGATGTGAGCAATGACTCTGGTCTACTAGCGGCAGGTTTCTCAGACTCTAACATCAAGGTCTGGACATTAACACCTCAGAAGCTAAGGAAAGTCAAACAAGCCGGAGCCTTGAAAGAGATTGATGCTGAGGCTGATGATGTCCTAGAGAGAATCATGGATGACAGGTACATAGTTTAATGCAGTGAAACCTGCATATGAAGACCGCTCAAGGGAGACATACTAAAGGGTCTTTATAGGCGGGTGGTCTTTATGTACAGGTTTGCTTACTACAGATGGTCTTTCTATACAGGTGATCACTAAAGCAAGTTTGACTGGAGCATCTTTGTATGAAACAGTTGAAAATGTAAGAAGGATGAAGGTCAATTAAAAGAGGTAGATGAATGCTTGATCAATGACAAGGAAAAACAATGTTGGCAATAAAGATGATGCTTCTTTACAAGGTTTAACTATGTTCAGAATCCCCCCCCCCCCCCCATTGCAAGAGATGAAATATTTGCTACCAATTAATCTGTCCTAGTGTTGTACATTCATCTAACTTGTAGAAACATCTGACTGTTTGTGTCAAATGAACAATATTACAATAAAGAAACATAGAAATTGAACTTTTTTGTTATAAAGTTTCATGGAATCATGTGCATGCTGGAGTTATCCCACCTAGGTAACTGTTGAATTTTTTTACTTGTAGTAGACAGAATATTTCTGATGTACCAGTAAGACATGTTTCTGAGAAAACACATGTAATAGTTGTAATTCTAGAGCTGTAGCACATTCAAGGTTCTTATTCGTCATGTTCAGTGCTCATATACAAAAACTGTACCAATCTAACAAATTATGAAATATGCTTGTAGAGAACATTTGAAGATTTCAATACATTAACTATCATTCTACAGTACTGCCACAGACCAGAGGATCCTACTAGGACACAGTGGACCTGTGTATTCAACCAGCTTCAGCCCTGATAGGAAGTTCCTTCTCTCCTCATCTGAAGACAGTACCATCAAGCTCTGGAGTATGCATACCTACTCCAGTCTGGTGGCATATAGGGGGCATAACTTCCCCGTCTGGGACGTGCAGTTTGGGTAAGATGTCTATTTTGGCACATGTATTTTTTTCAAACACACACAAATGTTGAGCTCCATAGGTTTTTTTAATGATGGAACTAACAAAGATGTCTATTTTGTTCCATGTGCAGTCGTAGAATCACAAAAATGTTGATCCTTATAGGTTTTCATGATGGATATGTACATTTGTTTGATTGATAGAAATGCCATAATATCCTATTATTTTGTGAGATGAACTATAGTTCTTAAATTAATTGCAGCATACTATTAGTAGGATAGAGAGAATATATGAGATAAAGGAACTGTGGAAAGAGGAGAAAGTACACTTCTGTATTGATCGTTTGGAGTAGTTTCATCCCTGCTTGGTTGTCCCTTCTAACCTTGAAAATTAATTAAGTCTTCCTCATTGAGGCTAAGATGTTAGGATATTTAGGCAAGATATTGTCTCTTGAGCTTTATTACCTTGATTAGCTTTGTGTAAAGATTTTTCTCAAGTAGAAGAAAAGAATAAGCAGGGAAGTACATTCTAATCCCCCTATTATATGGTCTATCATCAAGTAGCCAAGATGGGCCCTTTATAACAGAGACAAAGACCAGGATGCATACCTCACCTTCCAGCGCATTAATAGACTATCCTACCCTTAGAGGAAGTCATCCTCAGAGATAATTAGTGTCATGTAACAATACAGGGATTGAAATGGGTGAGAGACTGAGAGTAAAGGTGAAAATACTGAGATACTTGGGCTATCCTTTTGTTGTTCCTGAAGAAGAACACAAAAGTGATACTGAGAGGTTTGTTTAGCTATCACTATGAATATGACTGACAAAGAAAGCGGACAAAATATACAGTTCCTCAGGTAGATAAAGGAACATCCCTTCACTGCTATTACGTACGAATGTGTAGAACAGGTGAATATGCATGTGACACTTGGTCTACACATTTTTACATAATAGCAGTGAAGGGATGTTCCTTTGTCTACCTGAGGAACTGTATATTTTGTCCGCTTTCTTTTCAGTCATGTTCATAGTGTATGTTTATTACATGTATCGACCAGTATGATGAGTAAACCAAATGTATGGAGATGTTGCATGATACAATGAGCTATGGTGTTAGCAAACTATAAAGTTGGAGCTTTTGCGAATCCTGTAAAGTACATTATGATAATCTTAACTCATCATCCACAGAAGTAGTACAAGCTCAAGGTTGTTGATAATGTAGAATTTATAGATGTTCTTTAACTTGGCCAGTTGACAAAGATATATCAAAACTTTATTTTCACCCTAATTAGCATTCCTGTCATTGCATTTGAACTTGTTTTGTAATGACATAAGTGTTTAAAACAATTACTTGTTTCTTGTCATCCTTGTTATGATTTCCCCATTCTTTGTCATTTGGGATTTGCAGACCGTTTGGACATTACTTTGCATCAGCCAGCAAGGACAGGACAGCTAGACTGTGGGCCACTGAGTATCATCAACCTCTTAGGATATTTGCTGGACATCTCTCAGATGTTGAGGTGAGTAGACATTGATTGATTGATTGATTCGAAGTCATTCCATTCCATATCAATTGTTTTCACAATATAGAACATAGTCGACAAAGTAAGTTAAAAATTATGAAATGGAACAGGAACCTACTGGAAAGCATAGCTTGTTTTTTGTAGGTTCCCAAGAATAAATATGATATGAACATTATTTTCATGAATTAATTTTAAAGTGTCTTAATGTCAAGGGTGATTTAGAGTAAAGTAATATTCTTGTACACAGGAACCTGGAATAAAATCCCATTGTAAGTGCATCCGTATCATAAAAATCTTTAATATTATAGACATTTATAGTAATTTGCAAACCCAATACTCTTTACCGACCACAACTGGGATTTAGTATTTCTGATAATTGTATTCACATCATTTTCCAAAAGGGCTTTGATCAGACCAAATATAAAGTAAAATGTACCTTTTTAATACCATTATTTGTTCCTAGTTCCATGTGATATGCATCACACTAATAGTAATTGACCAAATACTTTGGACTTGCCTTACTATTAATACTACAAGGTTTTATGGCGAACAATTTTGAAGTGATAATGCAAATGTTTGCAACTGTTTTGAATATTCTAGGAATAGTAATGCTAATTTGGTTGTGAAATCTTTCCTTTGCTTACAGACTGTGAGGTTTCATCCCAACTCAAACTACATTGCCACTGGTTCTAGTGACAAGACAATCAGACTCTGGGACATGAACAACGGCAAATGTGTAAGAGTCATGACAGGACACAAGGTAAGGCATTGCTATTGATATCGTATCGACGTCCTCTATACCATTGAGGTATATAAGTTAATCAGCTATTAATTACATTGGTCAGTTAAAATGGATTTGCAGTCATCTTTGATTAAATTTGAAATGAGATTAACAATATCAATATGAAAACATGTCTCTGGGCTACACTTTGAATTCGAAGAACTTCAGTAATCTTTAGTTATCAATGATCATAAACTAATTACATGTATGTTGGGTTATGTTTATTGAATTTTGTAGCTGAACATGTTCATAGAAATAGTCATAGATATAGAAATTGTATCCCAGCAAAAATATGCCACTTAACGTAACCAACATTCATGATTTTATTCATATTTTAATGATTTGATTCTGAATTAAATACGTACATTAACAGTAAATGAATGAAAAGTAGAACTCTATGATTAGCAAATGTTTGAGGGCTGTTGAGGCATGATACATAGATGAAATTGATGGTACAGTCAAACCTTTCTATAGCGACCACCCAAGGAAAATAAGTGGTCTTTGTAAACAGGTTCCTTTAGTACATGTTTCAATGGAAACCATTTTCTAGGGAAACAAAAAATGTAGTGTTTGTAGACAGGTGGTCAATAAATCAGGCTTGACTGTAGTTGACACTTCCTGTATAAATTGATGACATTATCATGTTAAGACATTAATCTAATGAATTCAGGACATAATAATAATATTAATAAAAACGTTACTTATAAAGTGCTTACCATCGAAGTCTCTAAGCGCTATAACACAAAAAATAGACCAATAAACAATTACATATTAAACAAAACAAAAAAGTGCAAATAAACCTACAAATTACAATACATATGGAATACACATCAAAGTGGACAGAGTTAATTAATCATCGAAAGCAATTTTGAATAAATAAATAAATAAATAAATGTTTATTCACCTCCAGGGACCGATCCGTAATATCATCTTCTCACCCAACGGTCACTACATGGCATCAACAGGAGAAGACAAGAGGGTGTTACTATGGGAACTACGTCATGGTAACCTCATCAGAGAGCTAAACGATCACACAGAACCCATCTTCTCACTTAGCTTCTGTCAGGATGGCAACGTTCTCGCATCAGGTAATTTGAAACTGGTCTTTGCAACGTTCCCAAATCAATGATTATAAACTGGGTGAAACATGTAGGATTTCATGCACATGACCTGCTTAAAATCATATCTGAGGGACCTGGTAAATGTGTTCCATGACATGTGATCCAGCAACAAGTGCTACACCATCAATTTCGTACATTAATTGAATTCTGAACTTCAACCCTGGACCAAGCACTACATGGTATATCTATTCCTAACCTCCTAAACTTTACTTGATACTTGATTGGGTAATCCCTTTGGCAGCTCACTCAGGAAGCTATACCGGGATGGTAGGTGAGGCGAGTAACTGCAAGGAGTGCCATGAAGTGTAGAAATGGTGTGTGGACAAAGCACTTGTCAATTTACAGTAAAATATGCCAAGTCCAGTGCAAGTAAAAACTATGTAACTTTATTGGAATACCTATAAAAGAAGCATCAACTGACTAAAACATAAAAATAGTCACATTTTTTTAGATGCACTAACTTCAAAGGAAACTTCGCGATATTTCATACTTACATTTTCATATCTGTGGTTTATGTATTTTTCTTTTAATGAGCTACTTTGTTGCTATCGAATACTTCTGCATGCACCTATTTGTTGAATGTTTACATCATATGTTAGTGTTCTTAATAGAGTATATCTATAAGTAAGGGATTGACCACATGTCTACATTTAATAAACTTGTTATGATATTGTTACCTTGATGTTTAATTTTTTTAATTGTATGTAGGTGGTCTTGATAATTGCGTCAAGCTTTGGGATGTAAAGAAGATCTTTACAGAGACGGAACCAGATGAGCTCAGTGCAACCCCTGCAGTTGTTACGTAAGTACATATACTTCTTACTTTAGATGCTGCTTATAAGTATCGGTTTGCGATTGCACCATGTGGGTCTTGGTAATCTTTCTTTCTAAAGAATCCTCCCGTCTCTCTCACCTGGTGCAACTGCAAGCCTACTGTATACTTCTTACTTTGTCATAACTTTTGTTGTATGACTAGATATATCTTTTATGTGCCTTGTATTGTAGGTTCAAAGAATGTTATTGAAGGCAATAATATTTGAAGCCTAATGGTAAAGGTAGTTTTACATGCACACCTCACTTCCGACAATTGTATTAAGACATAGTATATCTGTTGTGATGTATACAATCTGTCAGATCAGAAATCTTGTAATGACAATAGACCCTTGTACTTCATCATTCCTCATTTGTTTTCATCTCCCTATAGGTCTAGTGCTTCCAATGTTCTGCTGGGTTCTTACCCTACCAAGACCACTGCTGTCTACAATCTACATTTCACACGTCGCAATCTCCTCCTAGCATCGGGTCCGTTTACAGCATAGCATCGGGTCCGTTCACAGCATAGCACCGGGTCCGTTCACAGCATTGCATGTTCTCCTTCCAGCCCTCCAAGCTAGAGGTGTATCTATAAAGCTTTTTTTGCACATTGACGAAATGGAAAAGAAACCAGTCCCCTTCGAAATCCATGCATTGGCCAGTTTACATCTTAGGAGTGTCTCTGTACAACACTTGAGGAGTTACATATAACTGATGGGTCATGTCTCCCATGGAAAACATTGAAGGGTAGTATGATTCTCCAGTAAGCTTTTGGCAAAGCATGTGGCAAACAACAAGTATTTGGTGGTGGTGGTTATTTTACCTGACTGCTAAGAAAGCATAAATGCTTGTTAGTAAGCAACCAGACGGACGACAGCTTTAGGTCCTCTACGAGGGATCTGGTAAACAGGATTAATACCTTACCAAAGGGCACTTGCACATCGACTTGGTTTCGAACCCGGGCCACCGGTTTACGAGACCACTGCTCTACCGACTGAGCTTTCGTGCCTCCTCGATTTGATGATCAACTCAAAACATTCTGCGACTGCTTTCTGATGCTTTCAAATGCAGCTAATCTTATGGACATTGTACTAGAAAGGGATCTACTCTTATTATTTTCAAAGGTGAATACCATGTGAAACTAATAGCCCTGGGTGTGTTTCACAAAGATCCTAAGTTGAACTTATCTCTAAGTTGGACTTATCAATTATGGAAAGCCATTAGCATCTTTGAAAATATTTTGAAAAAGTTATTTAAAAAGTATAAAATGTTGATTCAAATCATTCTTAATTTCTGTTATCATGGAAGATTTCATGTTCTTGATGTGGAATTTATGAAAAGTCTAAAATACTTGAATTTTTACTTTTTAATATATTTCATTTTAAGGCTACAAATGGCTCTCGATAAAGTCCAACTAAGAGTTAAGTTTGACTTAAAATCTTTGTGAAACACCCCCCCCCCCCCCTGGATGAAGTTACCCTTGTCACAGTCAACTAGCTTGGCAGCTGTTCATCCCATCTGGTTTGGCTGCAAACAATCCTAGGCAAGCTGGAATTAGTAGCACCCATTTCTCTCACCCAAATAAGTACCCTCCCGTGCCAAAAGTATTGCAACATAGACACACACATTACACAGGAGACAAATAATTGAAAATGAGTGCTGTTTTAATGAATATGTAGTGCATCATTTTTTATCATACTATCAGGCACATTTTATTGATATATCAATAGTCATTTTTCATGTAAGATTCACGAGTCTCTAGTATTTTGTTGGATATCCTCGCCTTCTAATGATGGCGCGCATCCTTCTTGGCATCGTCGCGTAGAGTCCTTGCAATCTTTCTTGGGTGATGCTGCCCCAGGCCCTGAAGATAGAGCGGACCAAACCTTCCCTCGTGGTTGGTCGGTCTTTGGTGTTGGCTCTCTTGATGTCATCCCACAGATTCTCTATCGGGTTAGCATCTGGTGATTGCGCCGGCCACTGCACCCTGTTGACGCCAGTTTCGTCATACCATTGGTCCATCCTGGCTGCCCTGTGTGCCGGTGCGTTGTCATCCTGGAAGACGAACGGGTGTTGCGCGTTGCCAAAGATGTTAGCAATGGATGGAAACAAGTGGGCGTCCAGAATATCTCGATATTTGGCGTTATCAATGTTCCCATCTACACAAATTTAACCACAAATTTAACGAATTTCATCATGTTGCAATACTTATGGCATGGGAGGGTACATCTACATTAGAAAGAATTCTCGTCTCAGTGAGAGTAACACCGGTATAAATACATACTATGATGTCAATTCTTGTCCATACATGTTGGTGGATGAGCTGAGAGTCACTTGTTATTGAATGAGCAGCCACATCACTATTTTGTATTCAGAAAGAATGTTTTCAAATAAGTATAATAAGCGTGTTCCAAGAATAAAAATTAAATCATGTGCTATAAATTTACCAAGAAACCAAGGTATGCTATATGCACAACATGTATTAATTACATTCTTAACTCCAGTTCACCTGACATGTATGTCCAATTTTGTTCAGGCCTAACAAATGTTGTGTTGCCCTTTAGGTCCCAAAACATGGGTCGGTCGATCGGTCTGAATTTTTCTTTTCTTTTTTTTTAAACTTTTTTTTTTCCCCGTCCCTCTTTGGGCTGATATTTCTCAGTTTTGAATGCTTTAATATTTTTTTTCTAAAAAAAAATGTAAAAAGAAAAAAAAAAATGTTTTAAAAAGCGGACCGTAGATTTCAAGAATTTTTGGTCAGTCGCAAGGGCAATACAACATCTTTTTTTCCAGGCCTAACATATCCAATAAATAGAATATTTCATTGATCAAATTCAAGACTGTTCCATACTTCAACATAATTTCTGGAAGCCCTAGGGTTGATGTTCTGTTAGTGGGTATAGGTGTTCAGATATGATAAGTATTATGTCATTGCTACAACCTTTGATTTGATGAATCCACCAGCACACACATGAACAAGACAGAACCGAACGAAAAATAGAAACCAGAAAAACAATGCAATTTAGATGTAATTTATTGCTTTCCACACATCATACTGTTTCTGTTTCTATTAAATATGCAGTTTATCATGTGACAGTGTAAATATTTTATATATAATGTGTATATAGCCAAGAAACTTTGTAATAAACTGATAAATTCTACACATTTTGTGCAATTGGCTCTTTTATTTTTACCCAGGTGTACAATAATGATAGCATGATATCCGAGTCTATGGTATCATGATTCCCACCAATAGAGAGATCTAAGCTTAACATAACATTTTCTTTTTCCTGAGGTACACGTGCTGGACACAAGTACAGATGTATTTAAAGTTTTGTTTATACAAGGCAGTAGATAAATAAGATTTGAAGATATTGAAATGATTAATTGCATCTACATGTACTTGTCTTCAGTAGAAATGAAAGGTAGACAAAGAAAGAGAAACAGAGGGGGAATGCATAGCAACGAGGTATCATGAGAGAGGTAGAATGGGGGAGATAGATATGGGGAGAGAGAGAGAGAACAGAGAGAGAGCGAGAGAAAGGAAGAGAGATAGATGTGGGGAGAGAAAGAACGGAGAGAGAAAAATGGAGATAGGGACAGAGAGAATTGGAGATGGAGACAGAGAGAGAGAGAGAGAGAGGGAGGAAGGGAGAGAGAGATAAATGGAGATGGGGACAGAGAGATGGAGGAAGGGGAAGAGAGAAATGGAGATAGGGAGAGGGACGGAATGGTTGGAGATAAATATACAATGATGTGAGACAGTGAGAGGAAAGCGTATTGTATACTGTGATCAAAGGGAAAGAAAAAAAAATAAGTGAAAGGATGAGCAGAGGATCACCAATGAAATATAGATATAAAATGTTAACAATAAGTATATAATTTATTTAAAAAAACTCGTTATATATAATTGATGTTGACTAGCTCATTATGATCCTGTCTGATCCATCTCGACATCTTCTAACGAATCCTCTTCAATCACTCCCGAGGAAATACCTGGCAATGGTATTGAGAATAATGAGAACCCTTTCTTACGAGGCTTGCGAGGTGGTGGCGCTGATGACTTCGCATCGGTCATCTTAGTCTCGACGCTCCTACGCCTTGACTTCTCCTCCTCCTCGACGCTTGAATTTGATTTGAAGTGAGGTCGCAGAAAAGCGGCGATGCTACTCCGTCTCGATTTGGGCTTTGGAGAGGCGGTCAAATGGTTATCGTTTCCGTCCAGGAAGACAGAATCTGAGGTAGATAAGTTTGAAGGGGTTGGGCTCATAGAATACATGGCCGTGTTTGGAGTGGAGCTTATAGGGGAAGGCGGGGGCGGAGAAGGGGAGAGAGAAGAGTTGGAAGGTGTAAATGACATCGCATGCGATGGCGTGGTGGATCTCGAACGCGGAGACTTTGATGATCGCGGATGTGTCGGCTTGGTTGGTTGAAGAAGACGTATAGACGGGACACCTGGTAAAGACATATTTGAGGGATTGTGATTCGTTTCGATGCCTCCATGCTCCCCCCTTGCACTTCCCTGATGTTTCACAAAATTTACACTGGACGGTTTTTTGCTAACATCATCCACTAACTCGGTCATTGATTTAGCTTTCCCGCTTCCCGTCCGCCCACTGCCCGGTCGTCCACTCCCTGGTCGCCTCGGTTGACGATGCCCATCCACGCTTATCTGTCTATCATACCGACGTCGCGTGCCGTGGACTTGCTCGTCATCGGAAGACTCGTGCTCAACGGGACTGTGAGGGGTGGTGATGCTAAACATCCTTGGTCGATGAGCAAACTGGCTGCTTCGTCTTCTTCTTCTCAAAGACATCTTTGAATTATGTCCAGCTATCCTATCAGGATGCAGTGAACTTTTCTCATCGCCTACATGCCCTTCGCTTTCTATCTTCTTACCATCATCCACGCCTGTTTCATCATGTTCTTCATCGTCATCATCGTCGAGTTCAGTTTTGAGCAAATGGTCAATGCGTGACTTGAGTTTGGAGATGACCTCAACGTCGTTGTCGTGTTGTTCTTGTAACTGCTGTTCAAAGTACTCGATTTCCTGCTTGAGACGCTCGTCGTAATACTTATGGATCTTATCGGCTATGAGGTTGAGTTTGGTTCGGAAATAACTTTCTTGTTCACTTAGCTGCTGTTTGAAATGCTGCTGCGACTGTAAAAAACGAGACATATATTAGTTTTAATGGATTAATCTTTGATTCATTTTAAATGACTAATATATGTACACTGTACTGCAATCAAAACAATTCCTTTTCTGAGGCTTATAGTTTAGAATTTTCTTTGTCATTCTGTTATGATCTACACCGTGTTCTTGTTCACTTTCCGGTTCATATTGTTTTCATTATCGTCTATTTCTTCTTTTTTCCTGATGATAACGATACGATTTTTACCTGCAGTAATTCAATACAAAAATAAAAAGTACTATCAAAATGACCCCAACTTCTACCCCGATTAATAGCTTTCAATAAGGTCAAGATATTGATAATAATGTTCTCCTTGAGCAATAATTGCATTATCTATTTCCTTGATAATACTTTTATTTCTTCATAAAATATAAAACTCACCTTTTGTTCATGTTTCTGGAGTACATTAACGCAGTCAGTATGGTTCTGGTCACGCGCAAATTCCATGGCTGTCTTACTCGTCTGGTAGTGGGAATATAACAGAGAGAGAGAGAGAGAGAGAGAGAGAGAGAGAGAGAGAGAGAGAAAGAGAGATAGAGAGAGAGAGAGGGAAAGAGAGAGAGAGAGAGAGCGAGAGAGATAGAAAGAAAGAGCGATAGTAAAAGAGGGGGAGGAAAAATAATTTAAGATACATTACCAAATTTGTAGGTTTAAAAACAACATAATAAAATACCATTCTGAAAAACATTGCGTTAGAACGATGATTTAATCTGCCCCATATCACCATTTGTTATCTGAACGTCAACCATATTAACTGTCGTATCGGAGAGTCCTTATTTGTGTTTACTGGATCTTTAATGACCCAATATGTCAGATAATATCAGTAATGGCTAGCTCTCATAATTAGTGCGCTACTATAGGGTAGCGCGGACCTTTAATCAAATCACCAGAAGAAATACAGGCTTGATGTAGCGACATAGCATTCCCTAACTATATATAACATGGTAAATTTGTCCAGAAAATTTTAGTATAACTGCCTCAAACGAAATGTTTTTGATATTGACAATGAAAAAAAAACAAAGTATATTAATGTGGCGTATTATTAGTCCAATCGGAACCCGACACATGTTCCATTTTGTTTGTGAGTAAAAGTAACGGAAGTTAATTTAATTGTGATAACAAAATCTATATTGCAACAGATTCCTTCGATTATGGGTTATTTCTAACTAACAAAATGACTGCAGCATAAACTAGTTATCCAAAACAATGATTGGTTGGTCGTCGATATTACTCGTGAGCGAAGCTCGATATTGAGCGCAATTTGTGTGTGATGTTTACTTTCTGTTGCAATATGGGCAAAAGTCGGACCTGATTACAAGACCAAAGCAAATAAAAAGAAGATAAAACGGTGTTTAATCTCTTGATAGAGGTGAAAGATCAGACTTAATGGATCAGAGATGGTACGGTTTTATGACTCAAATATTTTTATTCTCCTAGCAGGAAAATAAAAATAACAGTGATCTTTAAGTTATAAATTTATGATAAACGTCTGTTTAATCTCATTGACCGCTACTAATTACAACCCTAATTGAGTATTGACAGAAGAGACTTTGTCATTTGTACTTGTCCAATATGTTTTGAATTTGATAAGGCTGGCGAAAAAATATGTAATGCGTGTTATTTATTCTGAAGAAACAAAATAAATACATAATACACTCCTACAATATATTAGTCGAATTAGGCATAGAATAGCTAAAACGTTCGTTGCTACTCTTCACTCTTTGCAGTGCATATACGCTTATATGTTATAAAATTCTCGTATTTTTTTGTATAAGACCGCATTATATTACGCCTTCATATGATTTATTCGATTGATTGTTTGTTTGCTTGTTTGTTTGTTTGTCGGTTGGTTGGTTGAATTTTCAAGATCCTAAATTAGATGCATAACTGTTGTAGGCAACTACTGAAAAGACACATTATGTAACAAACTTTTGGAATACCAATTGATATCTAATGGCCCGTATTATCAAAGATAAATAATACCTTCCTATAGCTTGATTTGTCAGACTTCTCTAATACGTATTCCTTCGATCTCCTTATCTATATCCTGAATGACTTACCAAGCTTTTCTTGTTGATATCCCCTCCCATGATGAGTAGATCAGCTAGAACGTCAGGCTGATCTGTCCAGGCTGCTATGTGTAGGGCGTTTACACCTATCACCTACGATAGAGAAGATAAAATGAATATGACTTAAACATGTGATTCAAAGAAAAAGTAGTTTGATTCATGATATGCCCAATGTCCGTTATTACAGTAAATCAATTTTAGCTCAATGAAGAAAGACCCGCCACCGCCAAAATCATCAACCCACCACCACAACCATAACTTCTATCCCATGCATGAACACCGGCTACCATCACACGATCTTCATTAACATCTAGGTATGATTTGGTTGGTTAGGTGGGGGAGGGGCAGATCTACCTCCGACAAGGACGAACCGGTTAACACCACCACCATCATCACCACTATACCGCCATCTGGATCATCATTCCCAAGATCTTCATCTTTACAATTAGCCATGACCACCAATGTCACCATCAATACCGCATTTACCCACTACGATCATTATCACCGTCACACCGCCATCACAACCACTACCACCACCACCATTACTACCATCACCGCCACCACCATCACCATTACCATCATCACCGTCATTAACCTACCGGTAAGTTTTTGTTGGGGTCACATCCACCTCCAACAAGGATTCGTGTGATATCATTATGACCGTTACCAGCTGCACAGAGTAACGGAGTATACCCCTCCTAAAGATAAAAAAGAACAGTTAAATTAGGAGAACAAATTTAAGAATTGAAATTCACAATATCAACTACTAGTAGTAGTAGTGTTTTACATAGGCTCGTCAGTCGTTTATTAAATCAATTCACATCAATAAACAAGTGTTGATGTCTTAATCGGTTCCTATTTAAAGTTCCCGTTATACAAAAAAGCAACAAATCTCTTACATTTATTGATGACATGTATCGAGACGTAAAGCGAATAATGACTGTGTGTTTTGAGACCTTTTCGACAACCTCGTAAATTAATAAATGCACATTTACAACAACTACATTAACGGAAAGGCCGAATGAAGATAATGATAATAATTTGGTTTTTAGAAGAAGGAGAAAATTATTTTAGTAAAAGTCCTCATACCTCAGTTTCTGCTTCCATGTTTGCTCCTATAGATATCAATAGATGAACAGTTCGTACATAGCCAGCTAGACAAGCCTCGTGAAGGGGACTCAGACCACGCTTCAAAGAATAATAAAATATATATATAATTTATTGATTGAATCTAATTAAATCTCAGTTTCAGTGATCACTTTGCCATGTTCCTCATTTTGACTGCTCTGTAACAGTTTTTACAAAAATCATTCACCTTTAAATATTGTAATGTATGTTTTCATTGGTTCGAATTTACATTTTGATTGTTTATTCTCCTTTTGTAAGTTTTTGAAGAATTTGACAATCAAAAACTTCATGAATGAAAAGTGCTTACCTCATCTTTTTATACAATATTAGCAAATAGTTTCTTTAATTTATTGTTTTAAATAGCATTATAAATGAAATGAGTTATCATCATCATAATAATCATCATTATCACCATCATAATCATCATCGCCATCATCATTATCGTCATCATCATCATCACCATCATCACCATCCTCATCGTCATCGTCACCATCACCACTATCATCATCGTAATCATCACCATCATCATCATCATCACCATCATCATCATCATCATCACCATCATTATCATCACCATCATCTCCATCATTATCACCATCACCCCCTATCATCACCACCATCATCATCACCATTACCATCATCACCATCATCACCATCACCACCATCACCATCATCATCACCATCATCATCATCATCATCACCATCATCATCATCACCATCACCATCACCACCATCACCACCATCACCATCATCATCGTCATCATCACCATCATCACCATCACCACCACCATCATCATCATCATCATCACCATCACCATCATCATCATAATCATCATCATCATCATCATCATCATCATCATCATAATCGTCATCATCACCATCATCACCATCATTACCATTATAATCATAATCATCATCATCTTCATCATCATCATCTCCATCATCACCATCATCATCATCATCATCATCTCCATCATTATCATCATCATCGTCATTATCATCATCATTACCATCATCATCATCATCATCTCCATCATTATCATCATCACCCCCATCATCACCACCATCATCATCACCATTACCATCATCACCATTATCATCATCATCATTATCATCATCATCATCGTCATCACCACCATCACCACCATCATCACCATCACCACCATCATCATCATCATCATCATCATCACCATCATCATCATCACCATCACCACCATCACCATCATCATCACCATCATCATCATCATCACCATCATCATCACCATCATCATCATCACCATCACCATCACCACCATCACCACCATCACCATCATCATCATCGTCATCATCACCATCATCACCATCACCACCACCATCATCATCATCATCATCACCATCACCATCATCATCATAATCATCATCATCATCATCATCATCATCATAATCGTCATCATCACCATCATCACCATCATTACCATTATAATCATAATCATCATCATCTTCATCATCATAATCATCATCATCATCATCCTCATCGTCATCCTAATCACCACGGCCACCTTTACCTTGCTCCTAGCATTGACATGCCAGATGAGTCCTCGTGTAACTCCAGCCATGATAATAGGTACACATCCGCTCTGCGCGGCCCAATGTAATACCGTCCGATCGTCCTACAACATGAAGGAGGGGAAAACATTCAATATTGACACTTTAGAGTAAAATTTACATTTCTACATCAAAGATAAACACTTGATTGATGTGGAGAAAATAAATCATAATCGAACATTCTGGATGTAAGCCTGATCTGATTCTGTCATAAAGTCAGTTGTCATTTTCGAACACAGTTCTGACATTTCGGGTCCGTTCTATAAGAAAGTAAGAAAATTTACGAATAAATTCACAAAATATGAGCTTCATCACATTTGCCAGCATTGCATACAGGATAGACATAACTTTCTTTCTGAGTATACTGACACACAATCGATTAATCTGATATTAATTTGTTTCATAATTGTACACCATTGCTAGGAAGACCTGGTACACAATAATATTTACATCGGTACACACAGATCAATCGACGTCCTTTCACGATTTTCAGATTTCTTCAGTATCTCAAAAGTCTGTATACTCTATACCGTGCTCTCATATACCGTATAATCTATTGTTCTGTACCAATCAATTTTTCAAGAAACTTGTTTAAAAGATTTTTGAATACTCCCACTTCTTTTTAATGATTATTAAAATCTTTTACTATTGCGTTAATTTGTTTGAACTAAAAGGCTATAAAACCATTCAATACTTGTAGAGCGCTATTCAAATGAATTCATGGTATTTTATTTTTTGTATAATTTCATTGTTGATTGTTACGATACCTTGATATTTTTCACATTAACATTTTTGTGATACATTGTACATTTCATTCCTTTACCCAAGTTGGCCGACGGATTTATTTATATCCCCTGTGACTCAAGCATTAATGTAACAACATGGACAAACAAACCGATATAAGCAGATCTGTTTTGATTATAATTTACCACAAAATGTCCTTGGTCATGTAACTTTATTTGTTTGATAAGGACCAGGGGTCGATGATCGAGAGAAGCATTAATGTATTCTGTATCTATGTCGGGGGTATTTGACCCAATCACCTTGGTACGAATAGATAATCGTCAGCAATAAAATGAAACACACAAAAACAATGATTCTTATATCTTGTGAAACCTAGATATGAGACAGAGTTTAATTCTGCCATTCCTAAAAAGGCATGGATTTAGGTAATGATGTTTCTGATGAATTATTAACTGTAAGAACGCTATTTTATCAAACTACATTACACGTTTACACCACTTTACACAAGTTATAGTCATCTTTGATAGCAAGGCATCGCGAGCACATTCTGGACCAAATGTGACAAATATCTCATGAACCGAATTGAGAAACAAACCAGAACAAATTAAGACATTAGGCTACACTTGAAATTGAAAAGTGAATTACATATTAAAATGAAACAGTTTTAAAAAAAAACGGATGCTACCCCGCACACAACATTCAAGAATTTTCTACCCAGTAGACCGATTTACTATCGGGGGTGGGGCTCACACTTATAGTCAGTGTATCACCGTCATAGTTAATTAAGGAAACATTATGCCCTTCGAGGATTTAATTAGTTTTTAGACTTTTGCCATGGATAGTTCATTATTAAACCCAAACGACTCCTGGCAACCGAATCTATGTTATTAACCCAGATCGTTAACTATCAGACAAACACTACATTGTTAGCTTCGATTACTCACTCAGTTTCTACATCATTAGATTACCAGAGGTAATATGTTATACTCTTTTTAGATGGCTGAAACTATTGTACTAAATCGACATGATACTTCATCTGGTTTTCAATTATGCATAATCAGTGAAAGTTAAGTGGATGAAATAAGGAACGCAATAGATCTCAAATCCTACATTGTCCCTCTAAATTTAAACTGAAACTTTATAAGTCATGAATGCCGTACACATAACAGGGCATATAGCTTGTGTTTATGAAGTTGACAACTATATACCTAGAATTAAATGAGAACTACGAGGCAAAGAACATAACTAATGCTCTACAATTTAGAAAAAGGGACAGCTAAACAGAGCAGATTGAAATTGAGGGAGAGGGTATATATGAGAGGCGGAGAGAGAAACAGAAAAGTATAAAAAAAAAAAACAGAAACAGATGGAAAAATACGGAGACAAAGATGATAAAATTATATACATGTAGAATAAGAAATCGAATGCAAAAGAGCTGGCACTGGGGGAAAATAAATTGCACTTTTCTCTTTTTTCACTTCTCTATCACATTTCCTGAGAAATTCTTTTATCACATCAAAAGATTGTAGTTTATTACCTCATCTTTTTGCAAGACATCCTCCCCGTCTTCGAGCATCTTCTTGAAAGCTGCGACGTCGGCATTCCTGGCAGCCTGAAGGAGAGGTGGTAGCTCATCCTCCATTTCCTCCGATGGCAGGTCTTCCCCAGACGACGTCATCGCCGTGATCGAACGTCAGTGAGTAGTCTGTCACAAGAGGAGAGGGTATCAGGTAGATTGTGTTATAAATATCAGAGGGAGGAATCTGGAGCAAGAGTCCTATGATCAAATACCCTTATCGTCGCGTTCCCGCGGCAGAATAATAGCGAGAATGGACGCAATACAAAGACGACGGATGTACATTTCGAAACATGTTTCGAAGTTTAACCGTTATTACTCGACTACATGTATGAAACATATTTTAACCTGTATTTCAAAATTAAGACTTTAGTACCCCAAACTTTAAATTGAGCTCCACCCCCCCCCCCCCCCCTCCAAAACAAAATAATAATAATTGTCTTCTTGCCGATTCTTCAGGGCAAACAACAAAAGGTTTATTCATATCAGCAATATGTACCTTGAAGGTATTTAATTTGCCGATATATAATTCAATGAAATTAACATGAATAAGTTGAACTTAACTCATAGATTACTAGATTCCTATGAATTTATTACTAAAACTCACCAAGATTAAAGACACCATGCAAAAGATATCATAAATTCCAAGAGATGTCTTCTCATCCCATGCAGTATTGTAAAGAATAAATATTAACACAGAGGTCTAAAGACACTGGACATCCATCACAATCACAATCTTTGTTGAATAAGTAGACCTGATTGCCACTGTTAAAATAAGCTCAGCAGCAATAAAGATTGCAATTATTGTTGAGTGGTATAGGGAATGTGAGTCCAGTAGGCTGCTCTGAATAAACTGATCACGGACTTTAACCGCGATAAAACAAAGCTTTACTATACTAACTACATGCTTTGTAACCAAGTACGCGTGCCCTGTTCGAGATCGGGGGCGTAGCCGAAACCAGACTATATGGGACAAGCAGTTCCATTCAAACCAAACTCATCTCAGGCTATAGTTGGCAAGTGTAAATCAGATATATTTGGTGAATATCTGGAAAAGGGTATGAGGAGCTCAGATAATGTACAAGATTTTTTGAGGCGGGTCAACAACAGCAACTCTAATAGTTGACTAATATTGTAGAAAATAAAGTAAGATAGTGCGACCCGGTTAGATCCGTATTTCCTTATAATTGTTCATGTGTGTTTTTATGTTACCTATGTTTAATCTTTCTTTGTTTTCCTTTCTCTTATCTATATCAATTTTAGTTGAATTATTGTATATGCCATGTATATAGTTTTACCTTTGAAATAAAACTATAATAAATAAATAAATAAATAAGTCCGTGGTACGTCACTAGATCATTTCCTATGAAGACAGGGCTGTCAGGTATTGTTTTTAAACAACTTAGCCAAAGAATTTTAAACAAGCAAGCCCTACCCTCTTCCCGAAAAAAATATGTGAGTCGGCATTGTTTTATTTATACCTACAGGTATATAGTGTCACGCCTTCCCAGTCTTTGGTGACGACAGATGGCGGCAGACCGCAAATTTGTTTTTTGACGGATTGATGACAAAACAATGAAATAACGATAATGATAACAATTCATTTTGAAATGACGACAAGCAACTGGATATAAGCAAATGTAATGAAGATATCTGAGAAATATTATCACGTTGTGTCTGTCTATTTTAATGAAACTAAAGTTATGAATTGTAATGATCATTAGACGGCCGGGTGAAACATAATTTTGTCGTATTGTAAGTGGGATACAAAATGAAAAATATGAACTGCCTGTAAAGTTTAAGAAGAAGAGAAGGATTTCCCGTGTGAAGATTATAATAGGATCTTAACAGTGTTTCTATAACTTAATTATTTTATTTGTTCAGTCTTTATTTAAATACAGTGTAGTCATAAATTCTAAACTAGTACACTATTCCGTCAATTTATTTGAAAAGGGATTTGACGTAAGCATATGTTATTGGTCCCACGCTAGTTTAATTCTGTTCGAAAAAGAAAGAACACGATCTAAAAAACTTTCCAACTATCTGGTTTTCTGTAAATAATTCCTAACAGTACTTGTTTATTGCCTTCATTTCTAGCCACATTAATTCAATATCATCAGTGTTTAGATCATGTCTTCTATACATAATTTATATTTTCTTTTAAATAGCATGAAACGCCTCCTCCAAACTGATTGCGATCTTTCCTTTCATACTTAAAACCATCGATAGAAAGCATGGTACATGACTGTAATATATCTTTATTAATCCAAGTTTCAGAAAGTGACATTATATCATATGGATTACACTTTAAAAATTGCTCTAAATCTTGATTGTCTGTCAGAAGAGGTATAGTAATACAGGTTGGATTTCTTCTTCGACAAGTTCCATAGCAAATGGTAATGGTAAACAAACATTTCTGATATCGCCAATTAAGTATTCAAGTATTCAAGTATTCAAGTATTCAATTTTATTTCACATCTCTTTAAAAAACACATTAAAAGATATACAAACAAATCATTATTTAAAACAATATAAATATATACAAAAAACATTCATTTACATTGTACTGATGAAATAAGGATGAAGGGTGGAGGATGTGGGGGATCAACAAAGGCCATTGGCCTGTCAAGGTTGATCCCCTATATTTCCACCCTTCAAGAGAAATACATTATACAAAATATAAAAAATAAAAACAATCAAACAAACAGATAATATAACATAGCATAATCACATAAAAAACACAACATAATTATTTACATAAATCACATAAAAGGCAATTAGATCAAATAAAACTACTCAAAATCACTCTTTCAGTTGATGCTACTCAGATGGTGCATATTTCACGCATTAGTGATTAAAAGCAATTTGAAGGAAGGAAACCAAAAAGACATTTGGCGGGCGGTATCTGAATTTCGAAGAAAAATTCACATTTCTAGAAAGTTGAGTTTCTGCCCTTTCATATGATACCTCAATCAGGAAAAATGAGCCAGGAATAACAAAGTTCTGTTTGTTTAAAGTAGCCCTTACATTTTCATAATTTTAACAAACGAAGTCGTTTTCACTGGGTGCCTGCCGTAGCAAAAAGCAGATTTGACAAAAGACTTAACTCCGTTTCGTTGACAATCAGCCATGCATGAAGACTCTCGTCTACGGCTGATTGTCAACGAAACGGGGCGTTTCATGAAACTTGTCATCTGTGACAAATAACAGTTTTTGTTATAAGCTACTGAAATCCTTGCTTCTGATTGGAAATCAGCAGATTTGTCACTGATTTTTGTCATTTGTCATTGAAGAAAGGCTTTGTGAAACGGGTCCCTGATCCTTCACAGTGTACATACTGTTCATTCTATATAATGTTTCAGTCTATGTCTCGTTATACATGCAGAATGACGAAGCCATATTTCATACAAGATGGCTTCCTGATTCCTCAATCACGGAGTCCCAGACCTTGCCCCGAAGGCAAGGAATATAACACACAATGTGGAAAGAAATATTGACGCTAGAGGTTCAAGTGTTTTTAACGTTCAGGTTCAAGTAGCGAGCGAAGAGCAATGTCCATATTGCTTCAGCCTTCTGAAGCATATATCCCTTCGAAGGTTTCGCTCTACATTATATGGATACTGTGGATCACGCTATCAGATAAGGCAGATAAAGAATATAGGAAAGGAGAGGAGGAGGAGGAGGACGAGGACGAGGAGGAGGAAGTGGAGGAGGAGGAGAAGAAGAAGAAGGAGAAGAAGAAGAAGAAGAAAAAGAAGCAGAATAATAATAATAATAATAATAATAATAATAATAATAATAATAATAATAATAATAATAATAAGAAGAAGAAGAAGAAGAAGAAGAAGAAGAAGAAGAAGAAGAAGAAGAAGAAGAAGAAGACGACGAACAGGAAAAAAAGAACAAGTAAAACAGATGATAGAGGGGGAGGAGAAGAAAAAGAGCAAGAAGAAGAAGAAGAAGGAGAAGGAGGAAGAGGAGGAGGAGGAGTAGAAGGACGAAGAACAGAAAAAATAAGAACAAGAAGACAAAAAAAGAAGATGGAGGAGAAGAAGAAGAGGAAGAAGAAGATGAAGAAGGAGAAGAAAGAGGTGAAGGAGGAGTAAGAGGAGGAGGAGGAAGAGGAGGAGGAGAACCAGAACAAGAACATGAACAAGAAGAACAAGAAGACAAGAAGAAGGTGGAGGAGGAGGAGGAGAAGAAGAGAAAAAACCCATCACAAATATTAATATAATATAGACAAGTATATAATAATAATAGTTCAGTTCTTGTATAGCGCATAATACGTTATGAAATAACATGTCTATGCGCTTCCAAAGAGCTTTAAAATTTATTATCCTAGCTTTAGCTCCATGAATGTTGAGACCGATGAGTTCGTTTTCAGGATCACAAACCAACCTTCAAGAAATCATCTGACGGGCAATTTCAATACCCTTATAACAAATAAATAATAATAATAACAAAAACGTTTAGCGCTTACCACCGAAGTCTCTAAGCGCTAAAAACAAATACGTGGGGCTCGTCCGGGAGTCGAACCCGGGACCTCTCGCACCCTAAGCGAGAATCATGCCACTAGACCAACGAACCTTCTGTGACCTAAATCCCACTGCTTTAGTTACTAGGTTTTCTTCGTTGTGTTCATGGACCTTTTACGGATGGACATTCAACGTGATTCTTTCTTTGATCCAATGATAGTCACCGCCTTCTGACTTTGTGCATCTTAATGAGAACATTCAGCTGTTTTAACAATAATGACTGCGTAAGCATTTTCGGTCATTGACAAAGGAGCAGTTTCCCTCTCTTGTGTTTTGTTTGGATAGTATGCTCTGTAAGAGTGTGTCTTAAATAAAGACATCCCCAATGGGGAGTAGCAAAGTTGAAAAGCAGACGATTTTGGTGATATGAAATGTATTATTACTGATCTGCAAACTTTCGCACACACCCATGACCTTATAAAACAATTAGAAGGCCATGATCTTTATAAGCCCTGTGCGTTGTAACTCTGGGATATTATGAGGAAATTGGGGAAAACGGGATTTTAAATCACAACCAATCCAAATGTAACCTCTATCTGGTAATATCAACACGTTTTTCAAAATAAAATACAGTACATGGAACAACAATTTTCGATTATAAACCAGAACTGCACATCGATTTTCCATGATTTAAGCGAGTTATTATCTTCTGCGCATATAAATTAACATGTGTAAAATCACTATCTTGATTCTGTCCCGGCCTTTTGGCGGTGACCATCATGAGATCAAAGTGAAGAAATATGTACGGAATGTTATTGAGACGACATTGAGACAATCACAATGAATTCGTTAAGAAAACGATGAATGTCCATCCGTAATAGGTCCATGGTTATATCAATTTCGATTCCTGTGTTCTAATATCTCAAATAAAATCGAACCTAGTTTAATAAATTTGAAATTAGAAGCTGATAAACTGAAAATAAGGTGTATGCTGGGCTTGACATGGGTGAGACAATGATATCACGTTTTGCTAGTGACCCGTGGTGAAAGGAAACAACAACCAGTTTTGAGGGAATTATAGAATTTACCAATATGTGTCAAAAGGAACTTTTATGTCACGTGATCTTATCGCACTTTTCACACAGTGTCCATGAATCTACGCCAGTGATGTGATACGTCCGTTATTAGAGCACCGCACGGTATTGCATTTCGCGCCATTTCTCTCTCTCTCTCTCTCTCTCCCTCTCTCTCTCTCCATCTCTCTCTCTCTCTCTCTCTCTCATCCCCCCTCTCTCTCTGTATCTCTCTTCTCGCATCTGTCACACAAGTTCACGTGTTTACTCGAAACCAATACGAACCGTCTGCCCGCCGATTTGTTTGATCTCAATACACGGCAGCTCTGCGTTATAAAAACATACACAAACTCTGCAGATGTGTAATATTTCATTTTTATCGTACACACTGACACATAGTGTGATGAACGAAGGTTTTGATGGATGGATTCACGGTTGGTAATAATTGTAATTGAGGAGGAAAGGTTTGGATGGTATAGTTGACTTGTTGGTGATATAGGAGTGCATCCTCGAACCATTATCCACCCTCATCGCACTGTTTTACGGCGCCTCTCATCTCATCTCATTGCGTCAGGTTTCTATGGGTAACCTTCCAGCGTTGTGGTATTCATAATTTAAAGGGAATACTATTCGGAGGCTTTACACGTGACACGCCACTTTGAAATACGTGAGTATAACAATCTTCATATAAATCATTCTTAATATGATCATTGAATAAGGAATTGCGTTCATTTGCAAATAATAAACACACGTTACGGTACAATAAAGATAAAAGTAAAGGATTCGAAGCACGAAGCAAATGGGTTGATTAAGAACAAATAAACTATATTTATCATGCAGAAAAACAAAAATAACTGCATATCTAAATGGCCATATTATGACGAATGGCTATATATGACGACAGGGGAGGTTCCATCTAATTAGATACATCCATTCATCCTCACATTGTTTGCATGCGACACAAATTATAAGCAATCATGAATTAAACTAATTGATATGCACGTGCACATGTGTATGGACTTGAGGGCTAATAGTTCATAAGCATGCCACTCTACCGGTTTTTAAGCTGCTATAAAGAAGAGCTTATGCGTCTATCATGTACATAAGATTGTACACTTTTTTTTTGGAAGCCGGTGTTTTAAGTTCTATCTGACCAACATGCAGTGTATCTCTTGATCATGTATATGTAAAACCGATAAGGAGTCATTCAATCTCAATAAATATAGTGATACAACTTTAATACAAACCTCCAGGTTTTATATCTCATTTAATGTGCAGAGAAAAGTAAATAAAAACTTGAATATACGGGTAAAAATGAAAGCATCTTTAAGTGGTTCCCTTGGAAATGTATATAAAAAGACCGGAAAAGGGTATAGTAAGCCTTTGTGGAAATATAACTTGGTATTTCAATGATCTCTCTCTCGATCCTGATGCAGCGTAGAGCTATCATTCCATTGTACGCTGTAATACCCATAGAGAGCACATGATGATATTTATTATTTAAGATCAGGGTAACTATCATTATTATAAAGCTCCTATCTTGAGTCATTGAACAGTGAACTTAAACTATACCCATTTCCAAAGGTACTCCCGATTATTTATGATATCGACAGTTGGATATATATTGAATACCATTTCGAAAGTTTATTTATTTCAATTCGTCAGAAGAACGAGCTGATAATTGCATAGATATAACATTTTAGCTGTTTAACTTTTTGAATATAAATTATTGTGTAAGTTTCTAATGATAATCCGTCTTATCCTATACGCGGTTTTCACTTGTTATATTTCCATATCGATTCAGCATTTTCAAATGGTCTTATAGGGCGATTTTTTTATAATCATTGTCAAAAGAATACAGAAAGCAAGAATAGCTAGTATGCGCACTTTGATATAATTTTGTTCGGAGTTCAAAACAAACTCATGAACCTTCAGAAAAGACTACAAGCGCAATTTCTCATCGTTTCATTTTAACATCACTCAAATATTCATGCAAATTCATGGGAGTTGAAAACAAACTCACGAACCTACAGAAAAGACTACAAGCGCAATTTTCCATCGCTTCATTTTAACATCACTCAATATTCATGCAAATTCATAGTATTTTTTCATGAAAAGGCTATAAATAGTTTGGAGTTAAGCCGCGTTCAGGACACACGTAGGCAAATGCACTGGAGAAGTCTGTGCCGTGCTCCAGCACTATTACCCAGCATAATAATATACTAGACGCGTTGTCAGAGAAGCTGGAAATTTAATTAAATAGCGACGATTGAACTGATAAGAAAGGTTTCTACTCTGGAAAATAATGATAACCGAGAGCAGTGGAAATATATCAACATTTTGACAGAACGAAGTTGTATTCTACCTGTAGTATAGAATGAATAAGCAAGTATTGTAAAACATTATTATAGCTAAGAAATCAATAGTCATTAAAAGGTACTGTTTATTTTACATTATGATAGGTGTTATTTCAATTCTCCTAACAAAGGTTGAACGTATTTGGTAAACTTTCTTCCATAGAGATATAGCCTACACGTTAAACAAGCCGTAAAATAACCATAATGATTATGTTCCAGCTAACTTAATGTTAAATTCAGAAAGAGTACTCGACAAAAGAAGGAAGCGCTATATATATTTCAAGCTTGATAAAGAATAACGTATAGACAATCGCGAAAAATAATCAGCAATATTTATATATCAGTCGAATCCTGCATGCACGGATTGGGGAAGGGAGGGGGGGGGGGGTGGGGGGCGGGTTGTACCTCCCGCTCCTCCCTCTCCATACGCCGCTAGTATATTCTTTTTATTTTCAAGCTTCCCAAAGCTATATTTTTTGTGCAATTGGATTCAGGAAATTCCAGGCGAGCTCAAATATTCTATTTCATTGTCTAGGGTGTCTTTGAATTAATACCGCTTAATCAGGATATTCTTAGTATAGGGGGTTTCTGTATAGCGGCAGCCACAATCTGGATCGTTTTACATAATAACCTCCTTTCATTACTAATCCTTGGATGATTCAATTCAACGAGATATATAACTCGAGTAAAATATCCAATAAAGAGGGGCTTAAATCAAAAACCACATTTCTGACTGTATATATATAATGTCTGTTGATTTATTAGCGGAACAATAATGTGCGAACATACTGATTTGAGGATAAATACTTAGCGATTCGATTTGACCGCATAGGAGACAGGGAGTATGACTCTCAAAGCCGTGTCTGATATTTTTTTTGTGTCATGTGAAAAGTGTCTGAATTGAGCTGTAATTTGAACAGAATATAACCTTTTGACCCAACCAGAGGATTGTTATTTCTATCATAATTGACAGAAAGAAATGCGTTGCTTTAGATATGATGGCTTGTACGAATTACACCAGAACATACCAGTGTTACCATGCAGTGAAACCGCGTCATAGAGAGCACTATTAAAACCAACTCTAATATATGACATGGTTAAATTTCCAATCCCATTTTTTTGTATTATAATGTTTTGATCCCAGATATAACGAGGTTTTTAGCAGAAAGAGGTAATTTTCTTGGTCCCAATGAGTTGATTTTAATAACGAGGTTCCATACAAAGAGAGAGAAAATACTTCAATTTTGTGGATCTATAGTTTGATGCGGTACATTTAACATTAACAACAAAATGGCGTTAAATATAATCAGGCTTCAGTGTTCCGTGGAACAAAGCAAGCTATTTCAAAAATCATCAAGTCAAACAAATCCCCCCCCCCAAAAAAAATATATATATATATATATTATTTCAGAAAGACATGGTATTTGTTTACTTAACTTCCTGTGGATGAAAGATAAAACAATTATCTATTAACTGTTTTCTTCTTGTACATTTGCATTTCGCATACAATTTGCGTACCATAGTAGTACATGTAATGTGAAAGTAACGTTTTTCTAATAATACAAATACAATATAGTGAAATAGAAACACATGCATTCCTATACCATTTGCTCCTCATTATAACTAGGCACAGTCAGCTCGAGACGTAACACATTATCGTACATTATATCCCATTAATCCCCCAAACATGTTCGCAACATTTGCTAATCAAAGTTCTAATCTTCCATATCGAACTTTATACTACTACTTGGGTGTATTCGGAAGAAGGAGTCCCTTTATGAGGGGCGTCAAATCCAGGTAAAATACTCTCTTTCCTGCCACCGTGTTGATGTTGATCTAGAGTATAGATAGAGCTAACATACTTTTCAGATCCGTCTAGTCGAACATTAAATTTGTAAAGATTTATCTCTTGGGGAGGTAATATATACTGTACCTTTTAGGCTTCTATACTAAAGCCCATACATCCCCGTCTTCAAATCAGCTCTATACTAAGCCCATAGGATTAACTGAAGCCAGTAGCCAAACGGTTAAACCACAGACGTCAACGCCCCAATCTTGCGGGGTGATGAAGTGAACTAATAATATGGGGAATCGTGACGGAAATCACCAAGATTTCCGAAGATAAATCTCTTCGCGGTGGTATAGAATTGGAAGTTACTTCTGTAGAGATAAATCAGAGGAAATCAAGATTATCTCATAATCCATCTTATTACACACAAAAGATGGGATTAAACATTATTTGAATGAAGATTATTTTGGGAGTACTGCACAAAGCCAGGCAGCTGAAATGTAGACACTGAATTAAGTTTCCTTATAATTTCATTTAAAATACTTCCAGCCGGTATACGTGAGCTATAAAATATAATCGTATGGAGCCATATGCGAATGAAGGTTTGTCAACACCAACACAACAACATTTTGATGAAGACGGTTCCTCAATTAAGGAAATAACAAAATGAGTGACAGAAGTCTTACTGCTTATTTTATCATGGGCGTTTAAAAAACAATAATTACACCTATCCATGCTTTTTATATGCTTGTAAAGTAAACACAAAGTGAAATTGATCTTGTTGATTAATCATAATTATTAGCATAATCATTGTTCCCATTCTCTCTTTCCTCTCTCTAAAATTCGACTGGTTAATAATGATTTGAAATTACCTGAAAGTGGTATATCCATTTCATCTCCCTACTTTGTTCTCACCTAACATTTCTTATGATCCATTCAGTGGTATTTTGATTTGCTTATAATCTTGTATATATTGCCAAATGATACTTTTACGAGGGGCTTTATTATCACCATGATACCCGTTGACTATAACTATTTTACCGACACATAAATATATTCTAACACACATCCATTAATATTAAATGAACATTGTACTTTTCAATTTAGTACAGTGTGTCATGCTCCTCAAATATTCATCAAACTATGAGTAATTAAATGGAACAAACATGAGCAAAGTACTGTCAGGGTTGATATCAATATAGTCTGAAATGCTGTATCATACGTCGGAATGGCAGCGTGCGCTAAACTAATTTCCGAAAAAAATAAATTATGTCCCTCATCGCTATTTATTGACAGATATATGGGTACTGTTTTACTCTCAGTGCGTTTGCTCATCTCTCGTGGAATCGAATCAAATGACAAAATGAACTTGGAGTGACTGACCTAAAGATATATATATCCTTGCATTTTCATCAAAGATTTAATGTTAATCAATATATTCAAAGAGATTAGGGAAAATAGACTTCTTCTATTCATCTAAATGCGTGACATTTTCTCTCTTTTTATGTGGTTGTTAATGTGGGTACACAATAATACTTATTTGCCAATACTGATGAAACAGATTTGCGTGTTTGTATCAATACATTTATTTTCAGAGTAATTATGGAAATGGATGTCCGCATTTCACTCTTTAATACTACTAACACATTGTGCTAGATTCATAATTGAAATGCATTCATTTTTAAGGGTATATACAATGGAAATTAATTTTTCAATGCTGGTAAATCAGATTGCAGGATATCATTCAACAATGCCATACCATTGAGAGAGAGTGGCGTTTCTCATTTCAATGAGAAAAGCCCATTAGGAAAAATAATGGATTCGTATTTTAACTACCCCTTTTGCGTCTCACCAATTGGAGGGTTTCTTCAGCAGTGATGGCCATCCCGATTCCCGAGATGAGATAAATATAAGTGAGGTGGCCATAAGCGGGGTGTGGGGTGATAGGGGTAGGAATGGGAGGGGGGGGGTGGGGTTAAGTACGTGACCCCTCCAATCTTATAGTGAAACGAAAGAAGAGATAGATAGAAGGATTAGAAAGAGAGAATTCATTACATTTCAATTCAATCCAATGGCCAAAGGAGAGGAAGAGAAAGGACTAAAGAAAAACACACTGCGACCCCTCTCCCCTCTCACTAATCCATGACCTAATAATGTGCGTTGCATCAAACGAGTAAGATCAAGTCGTGCCCACCCCCCCCCCCCATGATGTTCCCTACATATCTGGACTCAAACTACGCCACTGATGAATAGACAATTCTTTGAATTGTGATGGAGAGTCTTGAAATCTTGAAATCCGAGCTTGAACTATGAGCGGATGGACATGCATTGGCATGAAAAGATGAAGATGAATCGCCTTCATTACTTCATATCATTGCCTCCACTTAGCTTTAATAATGGGCGGAGCATCAGTGCACAGCTGTCGATCAATTGAAATGTTTGAGGACTGAAATAAGATAAAATAGATTTAAAAGCTTGGAAATGTTAGAAAATGGGCAGTGGTACAAAGTATCTTTCACTCAATGCAAGATGGTTTGCTCCCTGCAATATTTAAGGCAATAGCATAGGTATCTGGATTCAATGTCTTAATGCAATTTTAAATGTTATAGGGACACAATAACTATCATACAAAATACTGCACTACTGTTGTCTGATTGTACAGTGTCTGAAAAATACCATTTGAGTTAAACTGTGAAATATAATAGCGAGCCTTGAATAGAAAAAGAAAATATCTAAATTAATGGCAAATTAAATTAAAGAAAGAAATAAGCTTTGAAAAGTATATAAGGACAACTAATTGTCACGATTATCGCTGGTAGTAACCGCCATGACTATACCATCATTTGAATTTCATTCGTAGTGCAATGGTACGGTTGCATGCTGCGTTTTCCCCCATATATGGTTGATAATTACGGCAGTAAGTGTTATTTATTTTTTTGTTTTATGATGGTTTTGTGTTGATTTTATCAAGCAACGCAGTGCAAGTTATTACATAAGGTTAATCAGCATAGAGAACATATAACTCCACCGCTATTTAATCGCTTATAAATTACGACAAATTGTTAAAGTTCTTTAAAAAAAACAAAAAATACGTTTTTTACTGATTATGCTTGTCTCAAAACAATTATGCTCATTTAATTCTTAATTAAAGTCTAATTACGATAACTGCATTCTCTCCATGAATTTCTTTCAGTCACTAAATAGATTATGAAATTATCGGGAAAGTGAAGGATATCACACTGCAATAACCGTGATCCATCATAATAGGCTCCATAACTAAATGGAAAAGTGTTGAGTTGTTAAGTCACCTGCACAGTGGTCATTACGACGCTTTACAAGTACACCTGCTATACCATAAACTGACAAGAAATTAATATTGACAGATGAAATTATATTGATTGGGAGATTAAAATGATTGGTTCATTAGTCAGGCATAATTACATCAACAAGCGTGACATTAGGATAATTATGTAGGCATTCGAACTGCTGATATTTGTTGTAAGTTTAGGAAAATAAAATGATGGGAGGTGAAAGTGCGGTTTGGTTTGATGTTTTGTTTTACCTGTCTGATGAGAAAGCATGACTGCTTGTAAGTAAGCAACCAGGGACCGACGGCTTTAAGTCCTCTTCGAGGGGATTGGTAATGAGGCATAATGCCTTACCAAAGGGTACTAGCGCAGCATCGACTTGGTTTTGAACCCGGGACCTCCCGGTTTAATACGAGACCTCTGCTCTACCACTGAGCCATCTCGTCTCCTTTCAAAAGTGTTAGTCATGTTTTGGCAAATAACATGTTGAATGCTGACTTTACGGTTCCCGCAATAACCCGTTTCGAAAATATAATTCCATATACAGTACCCCAAAAGATAGAATATGTAGAAAGAGGGGGAGAGCGAAAAGAGGGAGATAGGGAGGGGGAAAGATAGTGAAAGAGAGAAAAAGGGAGAGAGAGAGAGAGAGGGAGAGAGGGGGGAGAGAAAGAGAGAGAGAGGGAGAGAGAGAGAGAGGGAGAGAGAGAGAGAGAGAGGGGGGGGGGGAGTAGTAGGGGTGGGATGGGGTGCATATCATATTGCACTTTGTATAAATGTATCATGTACGTATTTCATCTTTTGCACAAGCTGCGCCTTGAGCATTTGACTGTCAAGTGGATTTGGCGCCTTATAAATCTTATGTATTATTATTATATCACGGAGTAGCAAGTGCTGCTCGTATATATACTGTTTATGGAAACATATTTTCCAAACGGGTTTCTGCGGATACTGTGAAGTCTGCTTTCATAAAAATGTTATGGCCAAAGTCAACTAAAGTCAATCAATAACATGTTGCGCCTTTCCATAGGCACCTTCTAGAGCAGTCGAGAATAGAATCCTCGAAGACACCATATACCACATCGGTATTACCGTCTCTGACTTACCTTCTTCCAACATATTGACACATGGTCAATAACAAGCCTTGCTTGCAATGTCAATGATACCGAAGTTTACTCATGTCTTTTCATGTCTTAAAGGTACTATGTCCCATTTGCAGGCCCAAAAAATGAAAAAGTTAAATTCCAACTGCATTTGAAAGATAATACTTATTTAGAACTTCCCTAAAAAAGGTGGGGCTTGAAAGTGTCTTCAAGTGGGAAAATAATGACTATTAGTTGTCAAATCATTTAGGGCTATAGAGCCCAAAAGTAATAGTCTTGATTTTCAGACAATTGTACCGAATGGTCATACGTTTTATGCTGCGCAAAGATTCAATCAGTTTAATCTTGGCCATCACAAGAAGTGGGTTATTGATGTAGACAAATGCTCATGTACCCTTTACAACTCTTTTCATGTATGTTATTACCAAAGAAGAAAAAAAAAAGCCAGTCAGTCACTCAATAGTGTCTGACAGTGAAGTCTAGCAAGTAAACGGTTTTCCTTGCATAATTTGAATATGAGGACACTGCTAACGTTTAAATTTCACAGATAGGACATACATGACATATTCATAATTCCTAAGTTCTACATAATTTGAGGTTGGCTGCAAAAGGGACATAGTACCTTTAAAGCCCGGTTAAGCAAGCAGAAAAAAGAGGATATTTGCTAAGTTAAAGTGCAAAGGTGCGTCGTCGATTAGAAGACAATGAGATTATAAAGGGTTAGGTTTTTTTTAATGTGTCTGCCCCTTTATAACTTGTATGTTTGTATATATACAACTCCGGAAGGCCATGTCACTGACTCATAAGAAATGACAGGAAACGGGAATACATGTCGCACACGAAATCTATATTAAAAAGTATTGGTAGTAAAGTTCGATAGCCCCCAAAGGGACGGATGTCATAAGCGCGACAGAAGTTTATTATATGAATATTACAGGCGTAGTACCGGGCGCCGTTTGCCAATTACAGCAATAATCATACAAAGCTTTTAGGTATTTGTATACTTTTCTCAACTGAAATATTACTAAAACAAATCTACAGAATACAAAAACAAACAAACAAACAAACAAACAAACATCAGACCTGTCGTTGGTGCTTTGTATTTCGACCATGGCATTGGCCTGTCACTGTTCACCTTCATTTCTTGTTTGTGGAAATGTAATTTATTGCATATACGGACTGAATCCAAAACATACAAAACCAGTTTTACTGTTTAATAAATTGTGCACTAGCCGGGGGGAGGAGAGGGGGAGGGGAGGGGGGAGGTGGAGGGGGAGGGGGAGGGGGAGGGGGAGGGGGAGGGGGATGGGGAGGGGGAGGGGGAGGGGGTGTTCTACATATTATGACGGGTACGTTGTATATCATCATTCTACAATGCGACAACCGTATGGGGTATCATTTTAACAATGATAGTCACAGTATGATAGAGGGTAGCTAACAAGTGACTTTCGAGTGTGTCTCGAACCAAAAGGACAATATACACTATGGGAAAATCCTAAAGCATTTACTTCACTTTCTTGCATTTCTTTGTGTATGAAAAGCGAGGCATCCATGTAGTATGGTTGCCTAAGTGCCTGCTCGACAACTTCTATTCAATATTATCTGTGGCACAAAATATATTTCCTAATTGCATCGTTATATACCTTTTCGTGTTGATATAATTTATGAACACGCGCGCTTTTCTGTAATGAACTATAGTTGCCATGCCAACTGCTATTGTTGCTATAGAAGTATACGTGGACCGCATGCCGTTGCTAGCGTTTGCCCATGCACTTCAGCGCTGATTGTATTCTAGCTAGCTAAAGGGCAGTGTTTTGGAATATTTCTCTAAAATAGATATGGGGAAAGGCTATAAATATTGCTAAACCCACCTGCTGCAACATGATATAATCTTCCGAATGACTGATTGAATAATAGATAGAATAATAATGAGAAAAACTACGGTATTACAAATACATGTACACATATTTCCGCCATTCCATCACATTGAATTCAGAATCGAGTGCAAAAAACCGCTAACGCCATGGTGATGTAGTTGATAAAATTGGCTCTTTCCCACGAATGAAAAATTAATGGGCTTTCAGGATGTTTACTTTAAAGGCTATATAAATATTTCATCTCCATATCTCATCTCTATGAGATCAAACAAAAAAATCTTTCTGTGTATATTCATGCAAAAATATTTCAGGTTGATATTCCGGGTGGCTAAAACGGGAACACATTTCTGTTTTAGATTCAACTCTTATACGAAGTAGAATATCAAATATTGCAATTTGTGCACAACACTAAAGCGGGATTCTTTGGTTATCTCTCTCTGTGATATATTACTTCCTAATTGTATTTATCTGTAAGTGTAAAGGATAACTGATGAGATAGCCTGCATTGCTAAATGTGGATTGAATGCGGAAAGCAACTAGCCTCAAAATGTGAAAATCCTGGGTTTGGAATTTAGAGTATATCAAACCCGTCGTAACGCTTCATATACAACTCATGGTGATACGTTCCTAATTAGAAAATCGGACGATTATTATAAGGGAAGGACAACATATTTATTGGAGCAATTTGTTGAGATATCCGAAATGAATTAAGTTTTGATGACCTCTTATCAAGTTATTTGCTTTAAAAATCAAAATGATTACGAAAGGGACGCGGTCAAGGAAATGGGTTCATTTTTCGTTTCAATAGGCTAAACTTAGTTAGTCAAAATATGATAGTTAGAATGTCTTGAACTGAAGATAAATAGACGGTGTATGGAAGACGGAATTCAGTACGTTAGGTATAGCTTTATAGCTTCATTGGTAAATGCTTGACGACAAGAAATGAGAAATCATGTCCAGAATAAAGAGACACGAAAGAGACACAGAAAGAAATATAATGAAAGGAAATTAAATTTTAAAAAGAGGGATGATAAGTAGGGAAAGAAGAGGAATAGTATTAGGAGACGTAGGCGAAGAGGAAGGGGGATGAGAATAAGAGATAAAGACACAAGACGTCAAACGAAAGCAGGAGGAAAGTAGAAGAAGCAAACATGGCGAAGATTGCAAGAAGTAGAAATTGGAATTAAACTGAAACTATCCAATAGATAAAAACAAGGAGTGAGTTAAAACTTCCCGAACTGAAGAGAGAGGGAGAGAGGAAGGGAGAGAGAGAGGAGAGGAGAGAGAGAGAGAGAGAGGGGGGGGGGGGGGGGAGAGAGAGAGAGAGAGAGAGAGAGAGAGAGAGAGACCTAAAAAGGGAAAAAACACAGAATGAAAATGGAAGAAAAAACGTCAAAGACAATGTTAATGTTCCAAATGTAATAGAAATACTACTATCACATTTTGCTTTCCCCATACCAAAATTTGTCAACAAAATATACTGACTTAAGATAATAGAGAAAACAAATGATATTTAAGAGCATTTATAAAATTAAAAAACAGATATATATTGACATGATACTATATTGGAATATATAAACACATACTGGTTCTATTGATCCTTTCTTTTAACCCCTCAAAACACTCTTTGACTTCACACAAATTGGTTTCCTAATTAGCCACGCCGGGAAAATTAATGAATCTTTTGCGTATTACAGCGATTAGCATTTTTCCTACTTTTCCATGAAAATATGGTATTACGTAAGAAGAATGGACGTTTTCAAGACTGTTGATGCACCCTATTCGAACTCAATTATCGATATGGTAATTGCACATCAAATGGCGCTTTGCTCCTGAGATTATGATAAATTGGCAATTAGGGTGATCACGAAGTTCTTTGTCCTATGCGACGCCAGAATGTTTTAAGAGCTTCAATGAATTCATCGTTCATTCAGATTATTACTTCATGGAATACGCCATAATATTTTGAATTCAGTTCAAATTTTCTTCCCTTATTGATTTTTACCTAGTTTATATATTTTCATATTTGCAGTTTGTTCCACTAGTATTTGCGTAATGTTGTTAGTTATCATCGTACTCCAATAGTTTCGTGTGTATTAAACTTCGATATAGAGGTCTATTTTCTCGAAATATTTTGATACCAAGTACTGTAATTTTCATCCAATCAGACTGTGACGTACATCACATTGCGTACACCAGTAGCTGAGTCTACGTTTCAAACAGTTTTATCTAGATCGCTTCACCTGCTAACCACAGACTCAGGGGTAATATTATATTATTAATAGTTTGTGGTGGTGTTGGTTTTCAATATCAATTATACCGATTATTGAAGAATGCCACCACTACGTCTGGTCGTTAGACAGGACAGGTGGATTGCAGGGAAAACACTTTAGTTGATCAATGATATGGCTCTTGCTTTTAACACATAATTATATTCCAGTTTCCAGATTCTTTTCGGCGAGTGCAAATTTTTGAGCTTCCCTTTTACATAGATAATTCGAAATGTTGTCGAATGCATCCTGTATAATATTTGCATCTTCATTTTATAAAATGGAGGAAAGTTTGACGCCAATGAATTTCTTTTTGATTAAAAAAAAAAAGATGCCTTGAGCTTAAGTATTCTATTCCATTTAAATTTTGCTCGTTTTAAATGCTTCTCTACATTGCATCACTTCTTTACTTGCATAATTATATTACTTTAATTACTGTATCCACTTGCAATGAGTGCACACCATGCTAATACGTGTACAATGATCCACGGATAAATATATTGTTATTATCGTTTCTCTGTGAGTGTAGAAAACATCGTATCAAGTAATTGGACAACGTCATGAGAATAATCGAAGATTTCTTCTTTTTAACAAAGAGTGAACACAGGCCACTATACATTACTCCTTTTATTATCATATTTCATACAGGGTATTGATCTGTTTAGTATGCCCTTAACAAGCTTCGCAAAGGTAATTGTCGATATTTATTGGATAAAAGAAACGGAATATGAAGACCTTTACTCTTTTCATCAACAGCTGTACACATGCAATCACACGTAGCAGTAGGTTGCTATAGCAACGACAACTTCAAACGCCAGCATTTGACCAATTTATCCTGCCCGGTTGGGTATATTTCACAGTAAAGATCGAGCAAACGAGACCTTTTGACTCCATTTGAAGTTAACTGTAATATCTTTAATGGCTTCTCTCGATTTTTTTACTCCCCGCCCAATCTCGTTAATTGATGACTTATTCATTATACTTGTCCATTTTAACGGGCAATACTAACCTTTAGAACGAATTACCTTGAAGAAAAGCAACGCACTTAAAAAACGTCAGAGAAACAGAGTGGTAAAAGATAAACAATAACAAAGTTAACACTTGTGACAGTTCTAATCCCTAAACAATATGGACATTCCAAACTGGCGAATCTACCACTTTCACCATAATGTAGTGTCGGTCAACTTCTTCGGTTTCCTTGAAATGTCATCATATTCGAAATCCATCAATAAAGATTTTAAAACTTAAGAATAATTTGTTCATGCTATATTGCGCAGCAACATAGGCTACTTAATTATATCCTTGTGCAATGCTTTCCTTAAAGCCCCACCGCATTAGTTTGGCCAGGAGGGGTTAGACCTCCCTGCATGGTCACTGACAAGTGGTTATCTCATCAAATAAGTTCTCAATTAACATAAGAAAAAGAGGATCATGGGGGACCAATGGTCACCAATTAGGCATTGTTTGCTAAATAGAGGGCGCAAGTAGCTATAAGTAGTGCAGTGGGGATTTAAATTACTCCTTGTCATCTGTTAGCTCTTTGACAAACGAATCTCATGACCAAAACCTCAACGTTGCATTTAGGTATGAAATCCTGCTATGCCTGTCTTATCGTCACCCCATACTATAACACCTAACATGGCCCAATATTCCCTAATAGCCGATCCGTTTATTATGCACCTGTACTAAATACGTGGTAATATAATTACACCTCAACCCCCTCCCCTCTTCATCTCAAATTAGGTCACCTTGTAGCCGTATTTCCACTAAATCGAGTGCAGCCGATTTAATTAATGAAATCATGACGTTTACAAGTTTAATCTTTTATATATATCTTACAGGGCGAACTGGAAAGGCTCGTTCCCATTAATTTAATTATGTAGTCTTTAGCGAACTTTGAGACCTTGGACATTTAATATCTAATATCAGATTATTTTTGACAAACATGTTTTTCTATTTCTTTCCTTTTTGTGTGCATTCATGTGTTCGTACTTCGTATCATGTATAAAACTAACCAGAAACAATATTGACACACTTATGTGAAACATTGATAAATCTTCACGTCGGTTATCTTTTAACCTTGATATGTAACAGAGTTAAATATAACATTAATTTGTAATGAAGAAACGAAAAATAAATGAAACCGTACAACACATGAACTAAACAAAAATATAGATTGGAATACCAATAACGGTAATGAAACTGTACTAATCACAAAAATCTGTCATGAATAAACATCTTTAGAATGTCGAAAGCATTTATCGATAAAGTGAATTAGAGGAGATATTTGTAAAGAGGTAGAAACGAAGCTAACTGAGATACAGCAAAAGCAGGTGTATATTTGTAAAAGTCGCTTACTGATGATTGTTGAAATGTATTTTTCTTCGTCCGCCAGGCAGGTTTATTTTAGAAGTAACGGCTGAGACACTAAGTCTGAAGCTGGGAGTAGCTCATAACACATGTTAAGACGATGAAAACATGTTTCAGGGCGTGAAAGGAAATGAAAATCAAACCAGCTCCGAGGGTTGCCTTAATGGAGAACGAGATCGAGAAAAACTGTGTCACTATCTCACTCGTATTTATCAGATGCAACCTGTGTTGCGATGCACTAGGAATGGAATGGGGATTAAGATGATGAGGACATAATTATTCAAATATTGTGGGTGTTTGTTTTTCTTCTAATAAAGGGCAATGTCGCGAAAGAGGAGAAGGAGACTACACCCTTGTCTGATTTTGATGTTTAGCTCTCATCTGTTTGTTTTCTAATACATACACTCTAATAAAGAATGTGCATGGTTAGTGTACATTAATAACTGTTTAAATAAATATGGTTTCTAGACGCGTAGAGAAAGGGAGTTGCCTCATAATTTGATACTCATTCCCAAAGGGTATGTAATACGTTAAAGCATAGACTGTGTAATGTTTAGCATAATCAGAGCGAGTAAAGACAGAAGTAAGTCATGGTGATATTGTATGGTCTCATCTTGACGGTGAACTGAATATGCATTTTATTTTTTACAAATGAGACATAAATAGAGTGGAAAAATGGAACGAAAATTAATGTTAAAAGACAGGTAGCAAGACTTCTGTCAGCGGAGACCTAAGGCGAGGACAGAGGGATTGGGTGTGCACCGTGTATCAGTCAGATAATTACGGGGTGATTACATATGAATATATTTCACGAAATTGCCTCTTAGGCTGGCCGGCCCTTGCTTCGCCCATAATCCAGAGAGCATCTTAAGTGAACCTCCCATGTCTCGTGTCACGTTCCTTTCAAATCCACCGGATTGTACCAACCCTACCTCGCCTTATTCCTTTGATAGAAGACATTTACAAGAGATGAAAATTCGTGCCGATTTAAGTGATGCATTGATGATGGTGATGTGTTCTTAGTGATTGACAGCAATGCATCACATTCTCTTGGCGCCCCCTAGATGAAAGCACTTGGTCTCCTGTTTTCAGAAAGAGCACTGGATCCGTGTAATATCTGATGGTGACGAGGGAAACAAGAAAGGCGGGAACACCTCGCTTCTTTCGCTGAAATCGAGATTTACATGTTTCTCTTCTATACAAAGCTGTGTGAGACATAGGTGATCATGTGAAAATACTGAGTTTTAGGTTCTGGACTGTTTTAATAGCTGTCTTTTAAAAAAAGAACTCATGTGCTGTGAAAATTTCTACATGAACGAGAAAAGAACTAGATTCCAATTCGGAGATAATGATGATGTTCAGATTATGGTGATGACTACTGCGATTTTTTTTTTTTTTTTACTTTTTTTTTTTTTATACATGCCCCTTTCGGTATTTGTGCGATTGGGGTGTATGACCTGGATTAGTTTTACCTTACATCAACACTGGACAACAGGAAAAGAGAGTCACAATTAGGTGCAAAGATTGTGATCTGTTGATGAAAAATATGAATATTGCGTTTTCTGCTGTGCTAAATATAGGTTTGCTTCGCTCTTGCTTGACGTCATTGTTGGAGAGCTAATATCAGTAGTTTAATGGTATATTGATAATAGGTAAATGGTCAACACGTTTTTGTGCAAAGAAAACGACTGACATGGTAAAGTTCTCTTTCTTTTGTATGTTTATATCACAGGAGAGAAGAAGCCACACTCTAATGATGCTTCTATCGCTTAAAGCAAGGGAAGATATGGATGCAACGTCTCCCATCTCGTGATTTTATCGCTGAAGGTAAGGACAGAATTTATTGCTCAACTATAATTTCATACCAGATAAATGGAAATCAGCTCTGAAAGAAGGGAACACACGGGAACGCAGTCATTCAATGAACACATATAATTAGTCGATATAGAAATATACATTTTCTGTGGTTAGAGGGTTTAATACTTTTAGTGAAACCGATATTGATTACTTTTTCTTGATTATGTTACCTGCAAAACAAAACTAAATGTGTTTCATTACAGAGCAATGAAGATGATGTTCAATAAGGACAATTATCATCTCATATCAAGACACTCGGTGAAATTCTTTTGCTATTAAAAGGAAGAGGCTTGACAAATGATTATGTCCCAACACTGGCTATATGGTGATCGAGATCGAATACGAAGCTTTGATTATATGAACGGATCATAACATTTCAAACTTAAACTGAGCAAGAAATATTTGCTTAAATGTAAGAATATTCCGTAAATGGTATTCCATATTGACATGTATTGCATATTAAATGCTAAGTCAAGTTTGTGATTTAAAAAAAATGCAATTATTTTGTGTTTATAAAAAAGAAAGAAAGGAAAGTGAACACGTGACGAGTATTTTCATTATTACAGAAGTGACGACGAGAGTGAGGAGAATTAATGTAATGAAATGTAATGAAACCTCTTTACGAAGGGAAAATGTATGTAATACATCATTTCTGAAAATCAAACTTTTTTTTCTCTCTTTGGCCTTTGTATAATATTAATAATGATATCAGCTTTTGGACATACAGTACCTTGAAGAGGTTGAGGCTTTTTCAGTAACACATAATTTGGTTAACTCATACAGGAATCTCTAGAAGGGGATCGTGACCATGGACCCGAATCAACGGGTGTTGCCGCCCAATACATCACCTGTAACCATCGAAGTATCGTTGAATCGTCGACGGAAAGGTAATATATACCTCGACATTCATCAGCTTTTAAACTTTTTTTTCCTATTTATCTTGTAATAATTTCAACCAACATCATTCCTTGACGTGTGGAAATAACGAAATGGACCCATGTAAAGTTTTCTTAAAAAGGAAATCATTAAACGACCATGACAACGGATGACTTAATTTATGTGCTAAGACCTAGTAGTAGTAACTTGGGGCACGGTTATCCTCGTGATCCTCCCAATCTAATCAGTTCATTGGCTCTGCAAGATAAATTCATGACCCAAGTTTGGCAGGAATCCATGAAGTTAAATCATTAATGCTGCTGTGGTCAGTAAAGAGACGTTTCTAATTGTGGCTTTATGCTATTTCTTTGACAGACCTCACTGCAGACAGCATCTCTGCCGTACAAGTCAAGCACGACGCCAGTGTTTCCCTGAAGTTGCCTTTCTTGAAACCATTTCGATATCGATCAGAGGCTTTTGTTGTCCTTTCATCTGCGTCAGCTAGTGCTCTTGACACCAAGTTTCTCAACTCTGTGGAACACTTTCCAAATACCTCTACGAATGAGTCGCAAGGTTCAAAATTTACAAGAGGTGCTTTAAAAGCAAATGGAGAAGAGTGTAATCAGTGTGTTTCTGATCACGCCGAGAAGCTAAATGGTGGAATCAACTGCAGATCACGTGAACCGGAAGCTGCTAAATCTAAACGGTCAAACTTCAATGGTAATGGCTGCGGGTCAGAGGAAAAATCACTTAGGAAACAGAGAGCGCTTGACAAGGAAACCACACGACATTGCTCACCTTTGCAACGACAGCGTCGAGTGCAATTTGAAATGAATAACGATCATGTAAATGATCCATCTACCATTGATGATTGTTTGGCCGAATCTCTTGTACAACATAAATCTAGCTCTCTAGAAACAGAAAAGGTGATGGGAGATTGTAGAGAAGATTTTTCTAGTAAGAACTGGAATCCCATCAACGAACTCAAAAAGTTCATAGAAGAAGAGAAGGGGCAACACAATTTGCCAAACGATGTTGCCTCGAAAGAACCTTGTGAACAATTGGAAACCAGCACAGATTCCGTCGAATCATCATCCGAGATCAATCCCTTGTGGGTTCTTGATTCAATAACAGCATCTGTAGAAAAATGTAACTCTCCTGCCTATGAAACAATTTTTGAAGATGAGGTAGATGGTGAGATAGATAGTCGTTCCGATGAAACAGCACAAAATGCTTGTTCTGAGGAGGCGGGTAAGAGAGATATTTCTGGTGCTTTTGGAGATGGGAGGACAATTCCTCAGAACACAGAGGAAGTTGTGGAGAATAAACGACTCTCGCAGGGTAGTGATGGGTCGTTTGGATTTGAACCACACTATGAAGAGGATTTCAGTGGATATGTGGAAGGAAAGGAATACTTTAAGAACTTGCCAACATTCCATCGTCTCCTGACAAGTGTCGAACAGGAGGAACTAGATGATGAGCAACGTCAGAAGAACGAATTGACTGCATTACGGCTTGAAGAGCAGGTACCAGGACTGCATGAGCAAAGTGACTATGCCCAGGACATGATGGACACCCATGCAATGCGGACGGAATACTGGGACTATCCATACCCTTCTAGAAGTGATGCCTTTGACCAGGCCATGAGGTCTGAAGATAAGAGTGAACTTATAGAGAACATGAGAATGAAGATCCGAGGGCGGTTAAGACAGCCTGGTAATTCAAGTGGTGATAGTGGATGTCATGACACTGAGGTGAATCATGGCTCAATAGATGAATCAGACTCTACACATCGTATGTATTCTCCCAAAGGACAGGGCCAAGAAGTAATTGAACAAGACAGAACGCAGACTCAAGAAGAAACGAATAATCACACAGCAGATTTTGGTAAAAATAGAGAAGATGAGATAATAGAAACCCCACCGGAAACAGAAGCTCCTTCTCCAGAACAATTATCTTCAAATAGAAGGCAGATCCTTGAAGGTCTTAAAAGATTAATTTCATCCTCAGAAGAAACAAGTCACAGTCTGCCAGTTTCAGAAGACTGTAATCATGAATCTGGTACACCAAATTGCAACAGTTGTACCGAATCTCGGTCAGAGAATGAAGCACCCTCTATCCCTGCAAGGCCGATGACCCACGAACAGCTCAAATTCATACGCTATGAAAACATAACAATAGTTAAGAAACGCGTGAACGGAGAAAGAGATGGATATGTAGTCAGTGATAAGAGTAGTCAAGCACACTCATATACCCAGAGCGACAAACAAGGTGCAGATATATGTGACAACGAGAGTTCGAGAACTGAAAAGAACAAGAAGGCAATAATTGAAGAATCAATTGCGGAACCTATTGACATTAATTTGTCTGACCCTGAGGTATTAGAAGCAACAAAGAGAATGCAATTGGCCTTTCGCAAGAGAAAGGAACTCCATGGATCGAGAAAGTTTAGATCAGTGCAGAGAATGAGAGCTGAATCAGATTCAATCTCGTATAGCTGTTTAGAACTTGGTAGTTCAGCGTCTTTAGAAAAACGTCATCCGTTCCCGGGTGATGTTTCAATGGAGAATGGTGAAGTTCAGACGAACAAGCATCATTCGCTTCCATCCAATTTGATGCAATCTTGCTCAGAAGGTAATCTCAGTGGTGAGGATTCATTGCCCACTTCGTTCAAGAACAAAGACTTAACAAAGGAGAGGATATGCAAGAAGTTATCTCGACAAAAATCTGTATCCCAATATCAGCCCTTCCCTGCCTCATTAACTGAAATGCGAGAGCAAACATTAACAGAGAGTAACCTGATAAATCAATCCGTTTATGAAAATGACCAGGAAAAAGAGCTTTGTGAAAGTGCAAACCATATAGTTTTGTCAGAAGAAGCAACTGTCAAAGAAGTATCATTTACCAAGTGTACTCCTCATGTGCCTTCATCTTCAAGTAAGGTATGTGAGATGGTGAAGCCGAATAGTGCACTCTCCGAAACAGCCGAAGGTGAAGATGTGGATAAGAAGCTGAAATGTATCATGGGCAGTGACCAACAACCAACGAATACCTCACAAAGTGTTCAGCCAGAGCCCGTACCTGATGCCCTACAGGAGCCCGACATTGATCTCAAAGATCCTAAGGTCCAGGATGCATCGAAGATGATTCAGCAAGTCTTTCGTCGCAAGAAGTTGCACAGCAAGAGGAGCAAGGGGTCGGTAGAAGAGAAGGCGTGTAAGAAAGTACAGTCCAACAAAGCTTCTTCTGGAAATGCGGTATCATCTTCAGATACCCCTATTATCAAAGAAACCCCGAAGGCATCGGACTTTGAGAAAACGGATTCTCCTTTGATATTAAACGCTGACACCACTGTAAATGTAGTAATTGCTAATGATGATCTTGATAAACACACCTTGTCAAGTGGACAGCAACTTGTGGACCGAACTGAAAATACGTCGACAGCTAATGGAATAGAATCATGTGCCGTTCCTCTTGAAATTACACCTGCTCCAGTCAGTTATCAAACATTCAAAGGTGTGATGATTGTCAATGACAAATTGTCAAACCACCTAGAAAGTGATTCTAAACCACCCTCACCGGATGGTGGAAACATCATTCATGCAGATGCGAACGCCAATTTCCGTTCATCTTTTGACAAGAGCCAAATGATTAGACGAGCTTCATCGATTAGCGAGGCGAGTCTAGGTGATGACATCGACATCGATCTCCTGGATGCCGAAGTAAAGGCGGTAACCGAGAAACTTCGAGGTGTGTCGTTTGATGAAATATCTCCAAATGATGGGAAAGTACAAGACAATGAATCAACAAAAGAGATGAATCTAGAACTTAAGGAGCAGGATGCTGGAAACGAAATATCAAAAGAACCACAATCTTCTGCCAACCTTTTAACTGAACCACTGGTCAAAGAGCAAGTAAGCGAGACGTCTAAGACAAAGGAGGATGTAGATATTGATTTATCAGACCCCGATGTTCAGAAGACCGCGTTCAAAATTCAAAGTGCCTTTTGGAAAAAGAGGACTTCTAGCAAAGCTAAGTCACATACTACCTCCTCTAAGGAAGCAATACGTGGAAAGATAAGCGCTAGTGCTACCTCGAAGAATGAGAATGAGACTGGGAGCTTGATAGGAAATAAGATTGCAAAGGCGAAATCAACAGAGGCTCAGAGGAATCATAATGAACTAGATACTAATGTGAACGATACAAGGGAATCACCTAATGGAACATCGGAAAGACAAGGAGCATTAACCTCACCACTGAAATACAGAGAGGATGATAAAGCAGTTCAATGTACCGATAATGGCAGAACAGGAACACGTCCTCAAAGCCCAAATACAAACACGGGCAATCTCGTCTCGACATCATCAAAACAGACGGATGAGATCGACATAGACTTGAATGATACCAGAGTAAAAGAAGTGACAAAGAAAATTCAGAACATATTCAAAAGAAAGAGAAACCCCACGAAGACGGGTGAGACTGCTGGTAAGGGTGAGTCTAAAAAATCTCCCGCCAGGTTGAAGTCGAATGCTGCTATTTCATTAGGTTCAAAGCATCAAACAAAGCCGATGATATCGACCTCGTTTTTAGATCGCGGTGAAAAGGGGAGAAAGGATACCAAGGCATCGATGGTATCAACTGATTACCATGGCAACACTGACGACGATGGAGGGATGATGCGGACTTCTAATGAATGTGGTGTAGGAGAACGTGGAAAGACTAGTGACGGAGTGGTTAAAGATAGCAACATAAGTGATCCCACAGGAACATCAGGTGATAAGGTAAGGTGCAATCTAGATATGGAATTATCAATTTATTTTAAATAGGCAATTTTATATATTTGATATGCATATTACACCATACCAGCCGCTCATAATTCATGTGTAAGCAGTACATTTTTTATTTTGATGTTTATCATCTCCGTTTGCATGTGACGTCAGTCAACCCTTTGCATCTAATGTTAACCATCATGGTAGGCCTAATATTCAACAGAAATGTGTTATGCAAGTACATGATGTAGATAATTTTAAATGATTGATATTCTGTAAATGTGATTTAAATAATGTAATATTACCAATAATGGAGAATAGGTGTCGTGGTAGTATATCATCATCAAAATTAGAATATGATTGTTCTTCCTTTCAACAAGTTTTCATCAACCACCCACACACAGCAATATTGCAAATGAGCTGTACATGGCTTTACATGGCTTTACATGGCTATATGGCAGTCGCTCAAAAAATCCTTTTGTAAAACGAATCTTTGATCAGAATATAGCTGTTATAAAAGCACCTCTGTTTGGGAAGCTTCAGTTAACGCCCAGATATTAGTACAGTGTATGTTCATTTATTTCAAGCAGAAGACCTTATGTTCAAGGTTGTCATGCAACGCTGAGTCGTTTGTTTTAATTCTATCAGTATTTTTATTCATTCTATTAATACATAGGGCATGCTGCATGTGCTCTTTTTCTTTCATTAGATAAAAAAAAAAAAAAAAAAAAAAAAAAAAAAAAATCGAAATTTTAAAAAATTTAAATAATGTAATATTACCAATATGGAGAATAGGTGTCGTGGTAGTATATCATTATCAAAATTAGAATATGATTGTTCTTCCTTTCAAAAAGTTTTCATCAACCACCCACACACAGCAATATTGCAAATGAGCTGTACATGGCTTTACATGGCTTTACATGGCTATATGGCAGTCGCTCAAAAAATCCTTTTGTAAAACGAATCTTTGATCAGAATATAGCTGTTATAAAAGCACCTCTGTTTGGGAAGCTTCAGTTAACGCCCAGATATTTGTAGTACAGTGTATGTTCATTTATTTCAAGCAGAAGACCTTATGTTCAAGGTTGTCATGCAACGCTGAGTCGTTTGTTTTAATTATATCAGTATTTTTATTCATTCTATTAATACATAGGGCATGCTGCATGTGCTCTTGTTCTTTCATTAGATAAAAAAAATCGACGTTCCAACTTTTCTTTAACAAAATTAATGATAATCTAATAAAACTCCTTTTCAATAGGAGATAAGAAAAGGGCAACTTTTCAATCGAAATTAAAAATTAAACGCTTTCCGGCACATTCTTTTTTTTACCACGAGTACATCAGGCCGTATGAAATAAATCGTAAGCACCGTAAGGTGCTGGGACGTTTTTTTATTTTTTAACCTCGAAATTCAATATCCTAGTTAATGACATCAGTAATCAAATGTTGAATGCTATCTTAAGACTATTGATGACATCATTGTGACATGATTGACAAAGATTTACTTGCAGGGAGTATAGTCAAAGTTATCCAAAGTGCTGGTGTATGTTACCGGGGCCAAAATAACTCACATTAACCAACCCCATCCCCAGCGTTGTGTAACTGCTGCACTTATATTTGAAGTGACTCGTACTAATGTTCTAATACCAGTGTTGATATTCATAACGGTGATATATCACTTATCATATGAATACAGATAGATAGATAGGCGAATTTATTTCATTCATCGTAAAAAAACACTTAGATAAAATAAGATACAGTGTCGCATACATATAAAGACAAAATAACATACATTACAAAGATAATCAATATATTATATACATCATAAAGTTTACAAAATATAGGGAAAAGTGAGTATTTATGAGAGATTGTCACAAAGCTATAATCATTTAAAGTAAAAATGTTTTTTTGTTGTCAACTAGACCACTGAATAGTATACGTACTTAGATGTTCATTCAGTTTGCAGTATGTCTACGTCACATGGGGCTACCTAGGAACACTCTAGCCCCCGGGATCTAGGGACCCCCCCTCCCCCATTTAGCGAGTTTGGATGTGACTCCGCCCTTACTATAGAAGTAGGAGCGTCAGACTCTGTCTACTTTGCATCATCATAGACAGAAATGATACCTGTATTATTTATGAACGCATCTTTGTCTTCGCCTTTCACACACCCAAATTGATTATAAACTTGAATCGATGTCACGCTTTTTCCCTTTCATGTAGACGGAGTCACAGATGATAACGGAAACCCGCGCTCTGCCGAACGTTGATGAACGTGTCTCCTCAAGAACCGACTCAGTGACATCAGACAAGCCTACGACTCCAAGCATACCATGCGATGATGGCAATGGCAGCACAGCCGCTGATGACGTCAATAATTCAGCACATTCTGGTCCCGATCTGTCGTCTTGTGCTGAAGGTATGGCAAGATTGTATTAACAGGATCGCAAAGACTTTCAAGAAAATCTTTATATCCCTATATATAGTAGACCTGTTGCCCATAGATCTCAGTTCGGATTACGTCATAGGTCACTGTAATGGTCTCACTTTTCAAAATGGGATTAACAAGGCTATTACAGATAAAGAGTTTGATTTTTGAAAGTCTTTGCGATTCTTCTTCTTCGAATGTGTTACCCTTTCTGAATGAAAATTATATTAATTAGATGCTGTGGTTGAAACGACATGATTGAAATAGCTCCATCGCAAAACAAAAACCTTCTTGGCAATAGCTGGTTAATAGAAGGTCATTTGGAGATAAGTGCCATGTAATAGGTTCAAGAATAGGTCTAATACTTTCTATTCTGATTACACGGGATATACCACGAACTCTGAAGCTCTAGCATGTTTGCCACGATGATTATATTGTTCACCTCTTTTAATTGATATGAGTAACGGTCACTCCGTGGTTACAAAACATCTAGTCTGACCACAGTCACATGTCAAGATACTAAGATTCCTAGGCAGAAGCGACAGTGAGAGTGAGAAAAATTAACCTTAAATTGCGTAACACCGTAACTAGAGACTACAGTAATATTTAATATGCTCTCACTTCCTGATAGCAATGCGAAATCATCATCTTTAAAAAAAAATTATAGATTAGAAGTATATATATGTATATATATATATATATACCTGCAAAATACATATAGACATCGAGTTATATTAATTGCGCCATACAGAATCATTTGTAAGTTTATGAAGATTTGCACTTTGAGTAAAAGTCACATTGCATTGTGGTTTGTTAAGGTCGTCTGCCCTCAACCATATATCTTCATAAAGTCTTAACGGAACACTGCTTATTTCCTTCAAGATAACGAGTCATTGACCATGACTTGGTTCATATAATCTCTCTAAATCCTTTGTTCGTGACTTTCTAAGACCCTACATTTTCAGTTGCCATAGTAACAACTAGATAGCCTGGCCTCTTGCTTGACCCTAATTTCAAGTAATTTCCTGAGCCAGATATGAGGCGTCAAAACACGACATAGACCTTGTCCCATGATGTAGAAGAGAGAAGCAATACGGATATTATGAATAAAGAATTATATCACAACATAATTGAAATCATTATTTGTTGTGTATGATGAGAATCGGGACACGTTATAGCGTCAGCTGCGGAGTTCTCACTCGAAATGTGTTGAGCTGTGACCTGCTAGAGAAAGACAGGTGTCAATTCAGAGTTAACCACAGCGCTACAATTATTAGACAAAATTATAATGGTAGACTGAAAATAGGATTTGCGTTGCTTTCCGAGCATTTATTGTTACGTATGCACCATGCACTGATATCTTGTCTGCGTGTCCCAGCCATTAAATCTACGTTTATCCGATTATGTGATTGAATACGTACTTTTGCGGTTAACCTGATATGTCGGGGAAATTGGTCTAATTTGAGGAAGGCTTCTTGGACCTGTGTATATTTGTATCACTAAATTGTGCTGAGTTCACGTCACGTTTGATTTAGTGGGTTGGTGGTGGATCATGGGATCGGCATGTTGTACAGCAGGTAAGTGAGGTCACTTCAGAATGAATTTCCGTCTGAATTTTGCTACTCATTGGATTTGAGTATTCTGCATTTTCATGCATGACGTTTATACCGACAGAATTACAGACCAACCAGAAAAGTGATCTGCCCTCAGCTATATTTCATTCAGGCCATTCATTTATTATGTCCATCATGTCATCATGATAAATATTATGATATCATAAAGGCCATGTTGGCAGCCAATGAAATAACTATTGCAAACTCTTCACAATGATAAACCAGTGCACTTACCTGTGGTACCCACTTGTTCACACTCGTCATGGATAGCTTCCTTGTGTTTTAAGAAGATTATTTTTATGTTTACAGTAATCATTTAAACATTATATTTCCTTCAGCACATCAATACAGATAAAAATAGATTTATTATAATTCATGCGATTTTGATTTCAAATTAATTTCATGGATTTATGACCTATTACCACTAACTCCAGAATTCTATTTAATGTTTTCACTACACAGGTGCGAAAGGTGATAAGTTCAATCTTGACAAAAATGGAAGTAGACCTGTCAGTTCCGTACACTATGCTGATGTCGAGCATTCTCAAATACCCCCTTCATCACCCACCGCTTCGTTGCTGCAAATGCAGGATGAAGTCGACATCGAGAGGCTGATGATGACATCAATGACGACGAAAGAAATGAATGGACATGTGAAAATAAGCAACAGCCCTGTCTCATATTCTCTGACATCATTGACCACCGCTCCGCTCAGTCGACGAACCCGTGATCGAGAAGATGAGGTCGATATTACTCGTTTGAAATCAACCTCGACGACTTGTATCAATGGAAAATCGCTTCATGGTGAGATTATCCATTCCAATTGCAATTTGATAAATGTATAGGGTTTACTGTAAAGGTCGGAAAATCCCTCGTTTTCGAAGTTATTCTAGTACATTTGTATTGGTATAAAATGCATGTACTCATCCATGAGGTACATATTTTGTATGAAACTTAATTTATTATGTATTTCTTCGCTTATTAGATTAATATTTACCAATTTGTATGAATCACTTTGTATCAATATTGTCTGAGTTACACTGACGGATTTATGCCAAGCCAACAGTAAGAGGAGGGCAATCTTCCGGTTTTCAACTCTCCCATGACTTCGAATTATATTTGTTAATTCGTCATGACCCTAGGGAAGACAACGTTAAGAAATTAAAGACGTCTGGGGTCCCTACCTTGCTAGAGTTTAGGAAGTTGGGGAAGGGGACAGAGGCAGTGATGGTGAACAATAAGGACTTTTAGATCTGCACAACGACAACGTGGATTGCTACGATCGACGTCCTTGTAATGCACTGCTTTGAATGGACGTCACACGTATCAGTCCACGCAAATCTAAAAGTCCCTATTGTTGGCTAGAGATTGAGGACATACGGGGAAGAAGCAACACAATCGTAGTACGAATTTTAAAAAAGTGGGGAAAGTAACAAACTAAGAACAATGGACTGAAAGAAGAAGAGGAGGAAAAAGGCATATGTTAAATGGTATACAACAGGAGAGAGTGAAGTGACACAATTAAATGGGGAGAAGAAAAGAATGCTTTTAACAGCAGCAACAAAATAAAAACAAAGTAATCATAGATTCAAAGTTCACGCAGAGTACTGCAGACACTTTTTACAGATTTTAAAGATACTTGAAATTACCCACTACCCATTGGGAAAATCTGCCCTCTAGATATCCCCAACAAAGGCCAAATATAGGACATCTTACCGACATTCTATCGATCTATCTCCGCAGATATGACTCATTCTACAGTGAGTCCTGTCTAAGCAAAAGTATTATGTCATTAAAGGCTTCTTCCTGTAAGAGCATAGGCATTACCAACTTCTTTAAATCCACGCTAGTAAACTCAGCGCAATAGATAAATTAACAAACTGTCAAAATGCGATCCGTTTCAACTAATTGACTTATCCGAATAATCCGGTATCCGTTTCTTTGCTGTGTTTTGACGAGGCCATATCATGAACATTATTAATTTGGAACGCATCGGCAATATTTCTTGTTGCGATGTACAAGCTGTTTTTGTTTATGATGTGTTTAAAAAAAAAGATGCTTTCTGTAAATGGATTAGATTTCTATAAATGGGGAAAAGGGATATGTTCACCCTAGCATTCGTATCACAACACAAATTACACAACCTTCAGGATGTACTTTAAAACGATTCGCATGGTGTCCTTCGTACTTGTAAACGAATCCTCTTTTTGGATGATACATATCAAATAGCAATTATGAGACAAGATTCTTTAAAACGATCGTTAATCAGAAGGCTAATTGACAATTAAATTGAGAGATTAAAGGAAACGTTGCAAAGTATGTGAGCTTAATCAAAGTGATTTGGCGATTTACGACGTCGTTGCTTAGAGATAATTGCTATTTCCTGCATTTACAGCTTGCAGAGCAGCCTTAAATACAAAAATGTTTTCCTGCATATTCCCCCACCACCGCTAAGGTCCTTAAGTTTGACAAGACATTTAACTATATTTGCCACTCTCAACCCAGGCGTAGTAAATAGGAAGTAATACACTGAAAGCTCTATAACAAAGGCAATACAAGAACAACCTTTAAATAATTTACATGATAGACTTCCATCAAGGGTAAGGGTAAGACAATACTCTACATTTGCGTCTTTCAACCCAGGTGTAGTGATGGTACCTGAAATGAGAACGACCTTTAATTCAGTTGAATGATAGCCTTTCATCAAGGGTTAATAAAGGGTATGCGTTCATTTCCCTTTCCACGTTGAGTGACCGGTGCCTGGCCGAAAAAAATCCCCCTCGCTTCGAGAAGAAAGGGTACCATGACAAAACAACTTCTATAGCAAGGCCTGTTCTTTGAGTTAAAAACCGCGTCTAGCATAGGCAACCTATATCATGTACGTCGAATTGTGAGGTTTTGGGACTACTTCATCAAATAAGTAAAGTTTTACGATGTGAGGAGTGTTTGAAAACGGTCTGGGATGAGATTATCGGATGAGATCAGCTTGAGGATTTGGGATTACACGGTGCGGATCTCTTAGTGGAAAGAGGATTTAAAGAGAGGATTAGGGAGGAAAACACGGAAGAGGTGTGCCCTGGATTGACTTACTTCTTCGATCAGTTTCCATTTTATGCGTCTAGATAAGAGTTCACGTGACCTACTTTTTCTATTATTTATGTTATGGATTTCATTTCTTGGATTGAACAGCTTTCGATTTAAATTTGACCGTAGTATGCAATTATTTCTAACGATATGCTTTTATTATCATTGAATTGTTCAGTCTTTCTACTTTGTTTGTTTTTACTATTATTGTTTTCTGTATTCTTTATTCTTTCTATGTTTGCTGAAAATTAATTTCTCCCCATTCATTTTCTTCTTCTCCCTCTTCTCCTTCAAGTTACCTTTCTCCCTGAGCTTACCATTCTCACGTGATACATGAGCTTTAATATTTTTCTGTAATTTTTTTCCCGGTCTCTTTTTTATCTCTTCCTATGCGTTGTTATTGAACTTCCTGTTAGCTGTGTGGCAATTAAATATCACAACAGACTACAAACACCATTATCACGGTCATGTATTACAAACTGTGTGTGCTCTAGTTTGGCTAGTCATTTTCATAATTTATGTCATTAGCTGACCATTGCTTTTCTTCTGACCCTCAGGCTATCTTGACCAGGCCTCGGATGACACTGAGTATGAGACGGCCTACTCAGATTTCTCGGACAGGTACGATTTATCAATATTTTTGTTACCCAAGTAGACATCAAGGATTTAGGTAAAAATTACACTGTAAAATATTTTTTCGTAATCATATAGCACAAACGTGCATGTATATAGATCACGTTTCCTGATAGGAGCCTACTGACCTATATGTATCTGCATGACATTAATTGTATTGAAAATCTTTATTTAGATTTATGTCATTTCCATATACTTTGTGAACATTGAATATAATATGGCCACTTTTAACATGAATCAATAAGCATAAGTAGGTCTAAATCGATAAAAGATAATTTGTTTAAAGAAATATGCATGCATATAGTGAAACCAATGTAAAGGTGAATTAAAGATTAAATGTATTTTTTAAATCAACGAAATTACTTTTTGAAATATATTTTCATTCAAAGTTAGATCAGTTCAAATAAACGTAAATTCACCAAGAGAATTGTTCTGCCGTTGTTGCTATGGTTACAGGGTAGACGAACTAGAGAGGACGCTCGTCCAAGAAGATAACATGACAGACCTGGTACAGATGGAGCCTTCTATCCATCATCACTCTCCTCGATTTCTGATTCGACCAAAGAGTGCATCCTGTTTCCATGGAGATCGTGCTCGCTTTGTTTGCTGTATAACAGGTGAGTCTCATCTCATGAGACACACATTGATTAATTTGTCCTAAATGAATTTTAATTTTCACACAGTACCAGACTGAATTGCCCTATATAACTGATCTAGTTTTCTTTGGCTCTAATATTGAAAAATAAAAATAATGATGTGAATAGCAGTGAGACGGAATGGGAGCTAATAAAAATGCAATTTCAGTTCAATTGTTTTATTCTGGTTGTCCGGAATAAGCGTACCTCGTGAAAAGAAAATGCCTGATTTTGATACAATAACGGAAGTCCTTTTAAAATAAGTAGGATGATGTATAAAGGATAAAGTTGGTGGAAAAAAATAGAATGTTATGATGGCTAATTCATTATTTCTAGTAAAACCACCTACACATTTGTTTAACAGCATGATCGCCATTTATGATAGGCCTATTGTAAAGTTGATATAAACGATATCTGAATTTCGTTTATTCCTTAGGTTCACCCCGACCTGACATCAGCTGGTTTGCTTCAGGTAAAGTGATAAGACCCGAGAGAGAAGACCGTCTGAAAATCACAGACTATAGCGAAGACAACGATGGCAATGATGGGAATGACGCATGCGCACTGGTGTCCATTCTAGACATCGTCGAGGTCAAGTTGGTGGACACGGGCGAGTACGCATGCGTGGCTATTAACTCACAGGGTCAAGCATTCACTTCCGCTCAACTCAATGTCGAGGCACCAGGTAGGTCACATGACAGCATGGAACCAAAACATAAATTCATACATGTATGAAGACAATTGATGATATATGCAACTAACTTCTACTATGATTTAATAACTTTGAGTTTGATTGTGCATGTTGACTAGATAAAGAGTAGAAAATAAAACTAATGGGATACCTTGTAGATGACTTTAGGCCTCTAATATCGATTCTTTATTTTTTTCTAGTTCTATGGACGATTAAATTGTCATTGCACATGCAAATATGATTCTTAGCTTTGCCTGAACCTCCTTTGTGTTTATAACATTTGTGTTCCAAGATCCTGGACTGACTGATCCATCTACGAGAGATGAAAATGACAGGTGAGTCTACTCTTCTTATTCTAAATTGAAGTTTAATTAGTTTAATACAAAATCTTTTAAATGCCAGTTTGCAATCTTGAGAAATTATTATTCAATTTTAGTTATCTTTTCAAAATCGGAACAGTTAATAAAAGATGTGAAAAAAAATTTGTTGTATTAAAGACGTTGATACAGTAGGTTTGAAGATAAAGAGGGTTAGGATGAGAGAGAGAGAGAGAGAGAGAGAGAGAGGGGGGGGGGGATTGGAACAGATGATGGGTAGATTGTTATTCAGGGAGAAATCATTAATATATACAATATTTAATATAAATTTGTTTGTATAACTTTATATATTAACGGAGAACCAATGAGAGAGAGAGAGAGAGAGGGGGGGGGGGGGATTGGAACAGATGATGGGTAGATTGTTATTCAGGGAGAAATCATTAATATATACAATATTTAATATAAATTTGTTTGTATAACTTTATATATTAACGGAGAACCAATGCCAAAGGCAATGTTTAAAAAAATGAATCTTCCTTTATAATATTGTCATTTCATGTCTTTGAACAGGTTGTCTGACGACCCTAAACATAAGACATCGAACAGGAACCTCGCCAACGCTGAATCGAATCTGCAGGACCAAGTACACATCTCATCAGCGTCTCTTCCTAGACAGAAGGTCCAAGCCCTTGTAGGATCAAAGGCATCGTTCTTCTGCCCTGTTGAAGGTAAACATGGACAAAAAAGTCGACAGAAATGTCTTCTCCCTATTTATTTATTTTCACGTTGGATGATCATGAACACAGACCTTTGTAGACAAAATTACAAGACATTTCGTTACAAGTCATGTGCACTGTTCCGTTGCATATCTAGAAACCTTTAATAAAACCATGGATACATTCCATGATAAAATGCAGATGCAAATGAAGACTGATTAGTTTACTACAGTTTATTCCCACGTTTAACTTATTTTCAATTTGGCCAGTTGTTGCGTTATTTGATTTAAAATCCATACTGATTATTTCAAAAGAAAATATTTACGAATATTAGAAAGAATATTAGCTTGGAGAGGACATGCAGGGCAGGTCATTATAATCTGTATTTTAGATATAGGTTTGATAGAAGATGGTTCGCATATTCTATTCTTTGATCTCTTTTTCTAATTCATTATGTAATAATTGTATTCGTTTATCCTCTCCAAGGTGAGCCATTCCCAGATGTGAAATGGTTTAAAGATGACATCCTCATCACATGTAACCATGGTGATGACCGCATCACTATTAGAGTCGAAGGTTGCATACATTGTCTTCACATCCGGGACATCTCGCTCTCTGATGCGGGTACATACGTCTGTAGTGCCGCCAATGATAATGGAATGGTGCTTTGTGTCAGCCTCTTGGAAGTGAAAGGTATGAACATTCTTCTTGTTTTGTGTTTGACCTCTCTCATCCTCCATCAATTCAAAATAAAGTATTGTGTAAACTTTCAGACATAACTCTTCTCTCTTCAAAACACCTCAAACCGGGCCACTCTTTGGCAAACCTAAACTCACAAACGTTTCATGTTCAACAAAAAACTATTATCTCTATATCATTAGTTAGGAATAAAGGTTTAACGGCCGATGTCAGGACCTCACAAAGAATGATGATTGGAAACATGAGTGTCCTCACGTCTGACATTTCTAATGAGGACAACTATATTTACGGTAATTTATCCACTAATTTATCTGTAAAACATTTGTTTGATTTTATTTTCCAGAATCTTCAGGATCGACAGAAGGAAATCAGCAAGTGAAACAGCGCACTCCGATGTTGGTGATCACAGAGCCTGCAATGTTCAGACAGTCTACCAGAGAACCCAAATCCGTCGTATCACTCAAAACCAGTAACGAGGAGACAGTTGTTCCTTTCGATGATTTAAACTCCGATACCCCAAACCATAGCAGCAGGATCAGATTTGATGAAGATGGGATGATGACGGTTAGAAATGACGCTATAAAAGATACAAGTAATAGTCCTCAAACAAACTCAGGTGGAGTAAACGGCGGAAATACTGATGACATCCTAAGCTCAGTTTTGTCGAAGTATGGTCGTAGAGAATCCCAACAAAGTATCTGCGATGATAGATTAAGTGTTGCCAGCAATGATGGAGTGACGTGCAAGGAATCGAACAGCTCGGAGACTTATGCATCAGCAGAAGGGCCGCCAAGTGATGATAATAAGCAAACTAAGAACAGAGTCTCAACCGGCACTTTTACCTCCGAAGGAGACAGTCTGACCGAGCCTAAACATCACAAAGGCTCCAAGCGGAGATCGTCCCGTCGCAACCATGTCAAGTCACCTACAAAACTCAGTCATTCCCTGTCGCCAGCAGATAACGACATCACCGAATTCGCTGATATAGACGACGTTAATAGTCTGACGAGAAGTAAATCCCCTAGAAAAAAGCGGTCATCTAGTCGAAGAAAGAAGTCTCCCATGCATTCTAAGAATGTAGAAAGGGTTCGCTTAGATCTTGAAAAGGCCGAGGAGCTTACTGAGAAGGTTGATTCCTGTCTGGACATCATCGATGACCTGCTGACCCTGACCTCTTATGATGAGAATGAGAATGAGACTGAAGAAAAGTTGCGCCAAAAGTTGGACACACTGGTTCACAAGTTCGGTGACTCTGAATCGGATGCAGGAAGCTTGAGCTCCAGAAGGAGTACACCATCTCATCGCAGAAAGGAAAGGTTAAGAAAGGTAGATCTTTTACATATGTCAGACAGCAATGGAGAATATCTGGATGGATCTGATATGAATATAAATGTATCCAGGATTCATAGTGATGGTAATATCTGGGGGCAGTGCAGTCTTGAGGATTCACTGAAGGTAATGTCTGAACTAGTGGGAAATATATCAATGACTGTACGAGATCCAGGGTTGGAAGCTGGTGGTGTTGCCCAAGCCAATCCAGCAGAACCCGTCATTAATGGTCAAGAGACAAATTTGAATAATAACAACAGCATCTATCGGAAAGAAATAGCTGGTACGGGTCTGCTCACTAGGCACAAAGTCAAAAGTACACCGCTTCGTGATCTGTTAAAGCATAGTTTGTTCAGCCAAGATTTAATGACCACAAGGCTTCGTCGGAGGCCTCTACCTGTTACAAAGTCACTAGACTCCATAGATGATAATACCTACATTCCTCGCAGCTCTGATGGAACCCGGAGACACAGTTTCGGTAGTCTGTATGCACCTAGATTAACAAGACCGTCGCGACATCCTCTCTTGAGGACCTTGTCGATAAGGAGACGCAATCGTGCTCATTCAACAGACTCGTCTTCAAGCGATGATGACATTCCTGAAAGGCTTCAAGGTAGGACCATTGCCCTTCACCCTAGACCACTGGACAATGGACAAGCCTCCGATGATTGCCCATCTCACGCAGAATCCTCCGATTCACTGACAATCCACCTGGAAGATAAATTCCAACAGTTTCCTGATGGCGACAGATTGTCTTCTCCAATCGGGTTTGGAGACAGCGATTTCAGTTTAGAAGAAAACAGCCTACCTGATCCTTTGAGTAGAACACGGCTATCCGATGATGTGGATTTTATATCTGGTACAGGAGGCTTTTCGGAACATTCAGCTGATCAAAGTGCACCTGATTTGTTTAACGTTACGATTGGGGAGAAAACATCAGATGCGGATCAGAACAGGAAGCACGATATAGACCATAGTGGAAATCAATCAAAACGATGTATTGATACAGACTTCAGTTCTCAACCTGAACATACTATCGGAGACTCATCGAAAGGAAGTAGTTCATGAGGACCAAGCATCACATACCAGCGGGAAATGTATATCGACAGGAGACATACATACACATAGGATACCCCAGGAGATCGGTTCATATACCAAAGACAAAGAAGTGGATGATGGAGATGATCATCCCGATACTATACTTAATATGTCCAGAAACGATAATGATTTTAGTTCTGGTGTTAGCCCATATTCGACAGATAGATTAGACAAATCATTTTAGTCAGCATAAACGTGTGCTTAAGACCTAACCATTCTGCCTTGTACTTCAGTGCACTTATCGTAAACTCTTTCATAAGGAATGAGATAAATGGTGTGTGTTGGAAACAGTGCAATATTTCTTACATCAACCAATAAGATTTGTACATCTTATCAAACACATAATTTTCTCAGTGGTGCAATAGTGAAATCCAATTGACTTTCGTACTGTTCATCTTCATAGGCCTTTCTATCAGCAGATAGGAAATTACATTTAAGAATCTGCCAGTAGGACTGGAATATGCTTTCTGTGTGTTCAGAATTCTCTTAGGAGGAGAATGCTAGAACATAATAACTTTTTGAAATAGTGTCGTCTGGGACCAAAAGAATAAAATGTCAGGATGTTTTCGAAGATGATTTCACGAGTGAACTTTCTAGCAAGATGATTCGTATGGCGCTTGCAGTCAGATGACCAGTTAAAATCCAGCAGAGCTACCCAGTAGTTGATATTTGACTGTTTACCCATCTTCTAACGGGGGATGATTGCTCTTTCTCAATCGGATGCAGTGTCACGTGACGAGGTTAGTACTATTTCCATTCGATTATTTCACTTCTGTATTATGTTTCACCTTGCCTAAAGAATGGTGACACTTGTTGTTAAGCAAGTGGGATTGTACTAAAATCAAATATTCTCCTCTTAAAAATTTGAATCTGAATCTGAATTTAAATGAAAATAATATCTTTTTACTCTTTAAAAATTTAAATAACGATAACTTATATTGATAAAACATGTATGACTGTATGGTAACGAGGATGAACCGCTGGTCCCCTCGGCCTGTGAGAATATGAAATCACTCCACAACTCACTTGGGCTGAAATGATTGGGCGCCCCCTGTCGGTAGAATTTGAAAGTGATCTCGAGGACGGGAAAACCTGATGTAGTAATAAACTAATTTACTCCTTGCATCAAGTTATGATCTACGGGGTTTGTTTATTCCTTGATCATTTTTCATGATTTCAATACGTTCAGTTCTTTCTTAAACAAAGGATCCCATGATGATTATTTTGTACTATATTTCTTATTCTGTGAGTTATCTATAAGTTTAAAACCGTAATTTTTTTTAAAATATCAGAAGTCTGAATTGAACTCTCAATCTACGGAGAGGGCGTAGGATATAATCATTCCCTGTCCATGCTCAGTTAAAAAACTGATACTATTTCTTTTTTCTAATAAAGTTTTAACCACCGTGTGCTGGTATTGACTGGACAAGAGTTGATGCAAAGTGCAAGTAGAAATGGATGTTTGTCACATTCAGAGGGTTAATGTTCATTAAACAGATCGTCAAAATGTAAAACAATGACAGAGAGAGGGAGAGAGAGAGAGTGTGTGTGTGTGTAAGAGAGAAAGAGGGAGAGAGAAAAAGAGAGAGAGAGAGACTGATGGAGAGAGAGAGAAAGAGAGAGAAAGAGAGATGGGGGAGTAAATGGGCACTGTATGCAACTCATCAGCTTTTCGAAAAGTGTTCCTCAAACAAGAATTACCCCAAAATATACCAACAATTATATGTGAACTATATACAGTCTATGAGACCATAATGCAACCTGACGTCTCCCTTCAGATCCCATTATATCACACGAGCCTCGACGTCATTCCATATTTGGTATTTTAATCGACGCTCTTGCTAATTCTTATGCCATACTCCATCTTATGCGTCTAGTGCAGGCTCCCTCTGACATGGAGAAGGTCGATGACCTCGCAGCTTGGATAGTTATCACAGCTGGGTGGAATGTTGTTAGATGCCAGGAGTAATCAATTTCATCTTTTGTTTGTTTCTTATATTCGTCGTGTGGAGTGGTATTTTTCTTAAAGCGTAAGGAAATCAAATGGCATTCTTTGAAAGGGCTGGAAGATGCATTCCGCACTATGAAATTGTCATGCACTCGAAATTAATTGTTACTAAATGTGTGGTTTCAAGAACATAATACCAAGTAAGATGTAAAATGGATGAGTGTTAAAACAAGAGTCTTTGATTTTCTTTAGTGGACAACATAGGGAAACTAAAATAAGACAGGGCAGAAGATGACCAAACATTAATTACATGTACATCGAGGCCAGTGTCATCGATATATTATATTGATTTACGTTTTTTTTAAATAACTTATGGTACCCGTATGCCTCCAGTGTGAAGACGTTCGAGCGTTGATTAAAATAAACTATGCCCGACCTCTGTGACTTGGTATACTCGAAGTTCGAAGAGTTCATAAGAAAATGATAACACCAACAGTTTATATCAAAGAAGAATGTCAAAAATGCAGGGGGTAAATGACATGATGTATCGTGAGAAACTATAAAGTTTAGCAAATGAAAAAATATGAATGGGGCATGGGGCCAATGAGATGATTAAAGATGCTACCAGTATTAATTCCCGTAATGAATATGATTCATCAGTTAGATCCAGGGACACTAATACATGTGACATCCATGTAATATGTCATACATTACTAAAGCGCGACATTTGTCATAGCCCTTTTACCATCTAGGTGCGACACCCCTAACCTACAATTTACATCCAGGGCCTAGCTACCAGTGCTACTTGCTCTATCCATGGACCTATCAGACTACTACCTTAGAGCCTGGAACTTTCACCAGGGCGATGGTAGACAGCAGTGAGCCTATCTACGCCTGCACTATTCGTATTGTACCCAGGCAGCGAGGTGGAATCGGGTCGGATAGCACTGTTCTATCTATATATGGTAATGTTTCTCCCATCACCGGAGGCGCCTCGTTGGTCATATAAGGACGTGTTTTGGCTCCTCCATCCGCTCCACCAAACCCCTGGATGCGGGATGGTCACACAGAGCACCCTATCTCTCATCTTCCTTAGGGATCTTCTCAGAAGTTTTGACCCATGGCTGGATCAGCTTCATTTCACCGGCCTGGCTTGAAGGTGTTTGTTCGACACCAGATTGGTCTCCCTGCAGGGTGATGAGATGAAGTTATGTGCTATCCCTACATCGTGATGTATTATGCGCGGGTTCAACTTCAGTGTCCATACACGGGGAGGTACCTTTGTAAATCTAAACGAAAGTTTTAAAAACTTGGGAACACAATGAAATTCTAAATTGACGGACTTTTAACGCGGGTTAAATTAGGAAGAACAAAACATGAGTATGTCAATGTAAAACAAAAAGAAACGTTTGTGATTGTTAATAAGATCAACATAAAAGTAATATTTGGATACATTTTCTGAGATTGTTCAGTATCTGCATTTTATGACGAAGGTATTTTCAATGTTTGTCAACTAATGCAAATTAGATGCCGCCCCTCCTCTAATAGAGTTCAAGACCGTGATAAACACCCCCAAAATAAGAGTACTTAATTTTAAATCATACTCTTTGATTTCTTATGAACTTATTCTATGACCAATCATATTTTTATGTCATTATAGTTTTCAAAAAGAAAGGGTAAAACCGGAAAGCTCTGAATTATACATTTAACTGTTGATTGTTTTATTTATTATGCCTTTATTTTAGAATTCTTATTAGGACAAATTTCAGAACAAAAAATGTATTATCGTTCCCACGTTCATTGAGCTAGGTTTGAGTATTAACTAATAGCATGACTAGGATGCATATTTTTTTCTACCATCAATTACATATTTTGGTTTCTCTATATTTCTAAATTTGAAATTCAACTCAAAATTGCATCCTGGGCCCCGTTGCATAAAACTTACCATTATGGTAACTTTGCCATTGATGGCAAATACCATGGTAACAGGGCTCAACAGCCAATCAAAATTAAGGTTTCCATGGTACAGTAGTTACCATCAATGGTAAGTTTTGTGCAACGGGGCCCTGGTGTATGTTAATTAGATTACGGAGTAATTTATCAACATCTTACGAGAAAGTAATTATCCTTGTATCTCAATGAACCCCCAACAAGTAAATGTCACTATTTCTCCTTTGAATGATAACATTAAACCCGTCTTAATCGTTGTAACAGCAGTGTTAAGTATTGTTAGATTAAGTGCTAATAATAAGGTCAGATCGAAGGCGAGTCTTTGCTATCCATCGTCACCAAAGTATCACCTAATACCACAGGCTTTGAAACGGTCGGTGAATGAAGGGGCAAGGGTGGGGACCGATAGAGGGTATAACAGATTCTGTTGTGAGAGTTTAAGTAATACAGCCGCCAGGGCGAAAGTACGGCAATGCATGGGGATCAAGGCAAGAGGGATAAAATGTATTCTTTAAAAAAAAAAAACTTCTCTTTTTCATTCTTTTTTGAAGGATTGGGCCGATAATGTGAACCGCAAAATAAAATTTAATGTCGTGCGATGTAAATAACCCATTATCTGTTCATACTATTTGATTATCGTTATAGTTACTGTAAGTGTTGACTTTCATTAAAAGACAGTGACAATGTAGTCTGTATTGCAGAGTGCCTTCAATATGAATTCTGCTTTAGAGCTAGTATCTGATGCTTTATAGCTCAGGTAGCCCACTCCGACTTGTTAGTGGGTGCACGGTCCATGTCTGCCGGTGCCAGACTGGCGGGATAATATATGGTGTCTCTCGTTACATCCTACGCCTCGTGCAGTGAGATTTTTTAAATAAAAATATTGGAGAACCTTATATGGTGAATGGAAACTTTGTCCAGAGATTTGTTATGGAGAGCAAGGTGGACATCTGAGCTTCATCAATGGTGTAGATACTCATGTTTACATTAAACAAATATATTTTTAAGGTTAATATTGTAATATATGATTCTAATATAGATCTTACAGGTAAAGTAGAGTACTTGCCATATCATTGCATGGGGAAGGATTAATAATGCATAAGGGTTATCGTGTACTGAGAGGTTTCTGTAATATATAATGAAATAAGAACAAACCGATTCAGGTTTGCTGACAATAAAACAGTGAAAAGCACTGCACACACTTGATACGGGTATATAGGCATTTTTACATGAGGTATCAAAACGGGTCTAAATTCTTGATATATTTTAAATTACAGTTTGACAATTTTAGAGAGAAACACGTTTATGTCACATTGCTATAATGATAATTCCAAATAGGGATAAAATGAGTAATGCTTTGTCAGATCTCAATATTCTTTAAAACAAGTATTTGTGGTGCAATTCATCAATGTAAAAGCCAATGTGGTTTAAGATTAGTATTGTCGAACATAGCGCGTGTCAAAACAATGATAACAACTTCAGGTATTTCAAAATTCTAGATACTAGGATGGATATAAAGAGCGAGCGAATAGCAATTTAGATTTTGAGTGGTAGTCAGAATTCTAACTGACCTCTAATTGATAGCATCCGAAGAATTCCGATTGAAATACATACAGGCGATGCGCACAAACATGTTATTCTAAGAACACTGGACCTCTCATTAACACATTTTTCTGTACCATCAGATCATTGGAGGATGAAAACAAGCATTACTTTGTAAATGTATCCATGAAATACATGCATTTTTTAGATTTGAAACATGAAGGAAAACAATGGTGAGTTTGACATGTACACTGTATGTTATGTTTATGTTAGTAAAGAAAAACAAACGCTCTTTTCTTCGCATCTCGCTAATACCATACTGACCCTTTGGTGGCACTTGGTTGCTGTGTAACCAATGTTTCTGTTTCTGATGAATAACATAATATACCTTTTATAACGATACCATCTAGGGCTTCATTACGCACATACACCAACCCACACACTCACACACCCACACACCCACACAAATAACCTTAGCAAGCTCCACTATTGTATTAATGCCCTGTCAAACAGATGAATGATACTATGGTCTATAGTATTGTTAGACTATTTTTTAGATTGAGCGATTACTTACACGTTATTGTTTTGACTACCTCTGATAACTTACTACATTATTTTGATCCATGGAATAAATATGATTTGCACCCAACCCCAAAGAAAAAGAAGAAACAAATATTTCAACTTGATTGCCGATATTTTTCCATTCACACTTCCTTTCATCCGATTAGCCCTTAAACGATATCATGGAAATATTCTCTTCCATTTATCATCCTATAAATGACTATCCATCCCGCCTTACCTATTTACTTTTGTCCCAGTCTTCATATATTTCATTTTCATACGATGTTTGTATATGTGTGGGCATGCGTGTGCGCGAGTGCGCGTGTGCGCGTGTGCGCGTGTGCGTGTGTGTTCTTGAATTAGATAGTGCAGATGTAGGCCAACCAATATGATTTGATTATAAGGCCAGACCACTAGACCAATTAATAATATCTCTTTTACCATCCTCCATCCTTCAGAACTTAGGATGCAAATTATCCAAACCATGAATATTCACATTTCCCCAAGTATCTGTCATTTCTTCAGTGGGTTATCAATACAGTTACGTTCCCGATGTTAATACAAACTATAAAACTACTACTATTACTACTTCTACTACTACTACTACTACTACTACTACTACTTCTACTACTACTACTACTACTACTACTACTACTACTACTACTACTACTTCTACTATTACTACTTCTACTACCGTACTAGTACTACTACTTCTACCACTACTACTACTACTACTACTACTACTACTACTACTACAACTACTAAAAATACTGCTACTTCTACTTCTACTGCTGCTAGTGTTGTTACTACTACTATCGCTATTACTACCACTACTAATTCTGCTTCTGCTAGTGCCTTTACTACACTAATAACTTATACTATTACGAAGAAAACATGCATTTTTAGAAGTTGCAGGAATTTGACCAGCAAATTTGACCAATTTCTTTTTTTAAGAATTCAACTAAAAAAGACTAAAAGAAAGGAGAAATGAAACAAAAAAATAGTGAAAATGAATGTGAGGAGGGAGAGGGGAGAGAACAAAACAAGAGAAAAGAATGAAAGCGAGGGAGAGCAAACAGAGAGCGAGAGAAAGAGAGATGGAGAGAGAGAGAGAGAGAGAGCGAGGGAGAGAGGGGGAGCGAGTGAGTGGGAGAGTGAGTGAGAAAATAGACGATGGCGCACGGTATAAACGTTCTTTGAGTCACATGACCAAATATTTGTGATCTGGATCTGTGAAACGTGTGCCTGTGTTTATATCTCGATGTGTGGTAGTTACTTCAAAAAGATAATAGCTGAGCATTTAAAACTGATTTGTATATATGCGTATTGAGATAAGGGATCTAAGCACATAACTAACCGAGCTCATGTAATCTGTAGAAGGTTTATAAGGTCTAAACAATCACCCAGAGGTTGTAATCACATTCAAATAGACTTGTTCTTTCATTGTTAGCTTTTGAACTGTCCATCTGCACTTGAAGGGGAAATAAGTATTCATGAAAAGTTGGTTTGACTGGAAGCAAACAAAAAAACAGAAAAGGAAATTGTGAAGAAAAAAACAAACTTATAAAATATACGGAGATAACTACTAAAGTAATACTTACACCGTTGCCAATATGATAATGGTTACATAGGAATAAAAGTAGTGAGAAAGCTCACAAACTATTTTTATCAATTTTACTTGAACTCAAACTTCTTTTTCATCACAAACAGAGCTTGTAATTTTTGTCTTGTAAACATATCAACTTTTAATTAAACAATTAATTATATTGAAACTTTTAAAAAAGAGAGAAGATTCCATTCCGTAGGGTGGCCGTAATAATAATGATGATATAAATGATATTGATAATAATACTACTAATAATAATGATAATAATAATAATAATAATAATAATAATAATAATAATAATAATAATAATAATAATAATAATAATAATAATAATCGTTATAATATTAAGAATGATATTTATGATAATAATTAATATCTCTTCAAGTCCTTATTTATGGACAATATAACCAAGCTAAACTAAATATTGATAGAAACAATACCAAAGGAAAATTGTGGAAAGAAATGCAGAAATTATGTGAATCGGCCAACCTGGTGTAGCCTGCAAAAAGCACCAAAGTGCAAATTTGAAAAACACTTTAAGTGTCCTGATTATTTTGCTTGAAACTTTTAAATTATTTTCAAACAACATTTTTCACAAACATCAGCAACATTTGTTTGTTTGTAAGGGATAATGTTATCAATGGCCATTAAATTTAACAAACAGAAATTCCATCAACGTTCTTTAGAAACTATGTTACTGGTGATCAAGAATAATTGAAAAATTAAATCTTTTCACCATATATAGTCGTATAGTGTGCCCGCTAAAATATATTGACATGATTATAGATTCATAATGACAGAAGCAAGACGGTGAGCTGGTGGCCTGCTGTGAGGTGTACTTTTAATTGGTGTTACCGAGTTTGACATTCCTTTATTTGATAGACAAAAAGACAATACTGTCGATAATTACTCTACCACGTGAATTAAGCGATAATATTTAGAGAGAAGAATGGAGGAGAGAAAAGACAGAGAGAGAGAGAGAGAGAGAGAGAGAAAGAAAAGAAGGAATGACAGAAGAAGAGGTGGAAACAGATGGATGTGGTTATACATTTATAACGTATCAAAATATTGCTTAAAGATAATAACTATTATCATCATTTTGCATTTAAATGTAAAAAATCCTCCAAAAATATACATATGTGTTCATGTCTTACTGTTATTTTTATAATGAATTTAGTTTAAAAAAAGAAAGTTGAAAAGATGTTCTTTTCAGAATCAAGTTTACGTTTAAAACAGTTGGAAGTGGAATGTATATACCAATGCAATCTTGCCTTTTCATGGAGTGTACCTCATAATCAAATTTGTCCATGAAAGGAGCCTGGATTACGCGTATACAGCGGAAATCTGTACCTTTTAGAATTATATTCCCTTCTAATATAGTTTTGGTTCCGTATTGCATGAAATCATTTTTTTTTTTTTTTAATTATATACACTTTCATAAAATCAGCCCCTTGCATTTAAGTTAGTCACTGAAATATCTTCCAGTCATCATTCTGGTGATGCAATTCCATATATTCCAAAATATCACATGATATGATGAATGAAGAAGTGTTGCTTCATTCTCTTTCTCTTTATTTAAACCCAGAAGTGATTGCAGTTGATAATCGCAATTCTTTCATATTTATTTTAAGAACTGCTTTTACTTGAGAACAAACAGACAGTTAGAAAATAAGTTGTAAAATACAATATGTTATTGCACATCCTTGTGTAAAGTTGATGTTTTCGTTTCAATTTTTCTAAGCCTGGCTTGTTTTGTTGTTCTTGTCTGTGTACTGGTGTAAATGAGTTCTTTGATACTTTGTTTTCTTAAAATGATGAACTGCTATTCCAAGAATGCACAAATATGGAAAGTCCATTGGGTAAGAATGATCAACACACAGTACCGTTTATTCAATTCAGTTTTAGAAACTTCCAGGTAGCATTCAACACCCACACAGCTGGGTTACTGTTTCATGGGTTAACTACTCACTGACCAATTACAAAGCTCGACTCATCGAGGCATAGGATGTATCCTCACTCGTGATTGGTCAGGATTGAGTTTTCAATGTTTTTACTACACTCCTTGCTTCTCCCTGCGTGTTTCGGATTCCACCAAAGATACTACTGTACATCTATATGTGTGTACCCAAACCTGTGTGTGTTGTGTAAGTCTAAGTTGGGTGTGCGTGTACATTTGCAGGCGTGTGTATTAATAACCTTTAACCCGCGTTAGGTTTCAGTCTTTAGTAGCCTCCCTCCCCTCCTCCCCTCTTTCTGTCTGTGGTATCGCCTGATGAATCCCAACATCCGTGTCTAGCCTACCATCTCTTAACTTCGGTTCCTCACTCCGTCCTCTTCTCTTCTCTTACCAATTCAGGTCCACGGTTCGGATTTTCTTGTGGTACTAATCCACTCGAAGTTCATCCAAACTCATCAATTTTAATCACATTCTTCTCTTTCGGCAGGTCGACGCCTGACATATCAACCAAAAATGAGTGGTAAGATCATATATTTTAACCTTTAATCTTTTAAATTTGTTCACATTGTGAGAGGTATGCATGTTCTACACGCACGCACCGCGTAGGCTATGCTGGTCATTTTAATCTATCACCATTTTGCACTATAATGCGTATCATTCTATCTAAACTTGTGTCATTATGTAACGTACACGAAAAGAATTGAATTTCGTGGAAAAACTTCGCTTTTTGGATCTTCATAAACGTTTTTTTTTGCAGGAAGGTAAATGTATCGTGAGATGTGAGCGTGCCTGAATGGAATGCCTTTTAAGGATCTCGTAGGATCAGCCTTGGTCTTTTGACTCCCCGTAACATTGCATGTGAGAGCTAGTGGAATGTGGTGGATTTCTCTTGCATGTTCTTTGTAAGATTAAGTTATTTCGATGCTATAAGCCTTAAATTGTTCCCCCTTTCGGAATACATTAACTATTCTACGTTCTATCAAATCAATTTTTTGATTAAACTATGCGCTTGTTACTTTTCAGGATCATTAATATCCCGTAAAATTGTTAAACGCAGGTTATCATGCATCGCATAGACTGCATATTATGATTGCCCAATTATTATATTATTGAATGGTGCATATTCGGATGCAACGTTATTCAAGAGGGCATATGATCTCTGCGCTCCGTATTTGTATGGAAGGAGCTTGTCCAATTAATTTACTGATTAATATTCCTTAATTCGTTGTAGAATAACATGTGAGTACTGGTTCTGGAATCTCCTCTCCTAGGAGGTCAAAGGTCACAGGACAATGACCTTTGTCGCGTTTAGTTGCAGTAGATAGAATGGCGTGTTGCATTAGCTTTCACAGTCGATAACTTTCGAACAGAACTGTTTGTGGAAGACTTTATTTAACCCTTATGGCTCCCTTAAAATATATTTGCCTTGGTTGGCATTAACATGTTTCATTTTGCGCTTATTTTGTGACCTAATGTTTATTTTGTCCCCATGATTGTATGCTTTTCATTCAACTTTACGTCATCTGAGAAGATATTAATTTATATCATTTAATAACGAACTTTATTTCCTGCAAAAAGTAATCAAAGCCATGTATTTCTGGATTCTATTACGATAATTTGATGCTTGAAACCATTCTATGTCATGTCATTTAACTTTTACATTTGTCTTATCATTAATTTCATTATTTATTTGTAACCTTTAAAATACATTTTCATACCAATTTCATTTTATTAGGAATTCCTAAACTAATTCATTATAAAAACCCTAAAAGCAAAATTATGAATTCTCAAATAGATCTTTTGCAAAAGAATGCTGCAAATTATTATTTTTTAAATATGGATAATAATCATGATAAAAGAATTGTCTCTATATTAAAGACATGGACGGACACATTTGTGTGGGCGAAATATCTTAATTTCTTTCTTTTGTATGCTATTGGTGTTTATTTTGAACCTGTTCTGTAAATGGAATGTTAATTTGGGAGGGGTTAGTATATTAAAATTAAATTGACATCAAATTATTTTTCACAAAATTGCCATGTAGAAAAAACGTGATTGGTCTCGAATAATTGCTTACGAAACACTCTTATATTTGGGCATAGCTTTTGCCCACACATTTGTGTCATACCCATAGATATGTATCCAGTGTTTTTCAATGTTTGTCATTTTTCGCATGACTTTGTAACTATTTTGAAACTTCAATGACTCTTAACCTTATGTTCTGCTAATTTATAATTTTCGCAATTACTTACGTAATCCTGCCATCTATCTGTTTAAATACTTAATTTTATTTCGAAATACGATATTAGCAGCACACAGCACTAAAGTTATGAGTCGTCTCTTTACACATCATTATGCGCGAGATAAATGGCTGATAATTATTTGCTTCTATATACAAGTATAATCGGTATAATAACTTGCGTAACGGTTGCTACTCCTGATAACAATCGCATCGAGATCGACTCCTGTTTCATAGAATAAGTTCGATTTTGTAAATGATCATAATGACCTTGATGGAATTTATTGGAGTGTACATTTTGGGAAATCAAATGTGCTTATTGCGCCACTGTCCATCTTTTTTATCTCAAGAATGTTCCACATTTAACTAACCGATCACCTTAAAATAATTTGCGTTTTGGGGATAATACAGTTACAAATTCGGAGTTCAAACGATGGACAATCATTTGTTTTATATACATATATAGAATATTAATGGGGAAAGGGCGTTGATCTTGTCGATAGTCTAGTATTAGGGTGTAAAAATTTGCGAAAGACTAAAAACTTTGAAATATTTTTTGGGAATAGATGTATGCCGGCTGGTAATTTGCACACGGGTGAACTTAGGATGACCCTCCCCTCCCCCAGTAATTATAAAGGTTAAAAGGGAAATGCATGGGAGCTATTTAAGACAGGAATGTGATCACACTCAAGATATCATATAAAGGTTTGAACGTAATTTAAAGTAGGAAGAACATCAGCCATTCGTTATCCTTTCCTTGCATTGTTTTTGTTTCTTTGTATACAGTGCTGTTTTCCAAGACCCTTCCGGAGACTACGCAGGTGCTAGAAGGCAGCGGTGAGAGGCTGGAGGTGGAGATCAGCAATCCCGCAGAAGTAGCCAGCATCTTATGGAAACATTGCACCGCTGACGAAGAAGGCGAATACGGAGACGAGGTTGATATCAAGTTCGATGGCGTCCGAATCAAACAAGAGGACTCACCAGACTCCAGCACATACGCGATCGTCTTTCAGGAGCTCGTCATGACTGATGACGGAAAATATATTTGTATTGCCACGGACAAGAAAGGAGAGGAATCAAGAGTCGAAGGCGATCTTGTTATCGAGCCTCTTCCTGATACAGCTCGTAATCTAATCAAGAAGAAGGAGCACAAATCTTAATTTAAGCCCTTTAATATCACTAAGTTTTTGCCATCAGTCACTTTTAAACGGCGCCTTTTTTTCTGCGTCATAATGGGGTCGGCTTAATTTTCACTTTGTATGGTAATGACTTTTTCGCTTGCATAAGGTGAGAGAGCTGGTTTCAGAGGCAATATTCCAAACACGAACAAATTTTCCGTTCTATATGTTTCGCGCCACAAACTTACCAATCGTTAAATCACAAAGTGGAAATTGAAGTCATCAAATTAATACAACAAAAGGGTTAAAAAAAATTCTCCATAAAATATTGTATAATCGTGCAATTGGTGTTATCTGTGACGATTTTGAGGGATAAGGCAGAAAGTTTATTTAAAACCCGTTTCGAGGAGTGGAGTACTGCATTAAGATATGAATGATATTTTATTCTATTTTATTGCATTCGCTTTTTCTTGGGGTGAATTATGAAGAGCTCATACAGTTTATTGTACACTATTTAAAAAACTATCATTTCTGAAGTTTGGTTATAAACTTCTTCTTTTTTTGAGGGGGGGGGGGGGGGTGGGTGACATTTAGGTTTTGAGAGTTTTTGTTTCTGAGGCTTCTCTGGCTTATTTAAACAAGTTGATGGAAACAAGGAAACAAGTTGATGGAGATAAGAAAATATGTATAGTATTAACTTTTCTACTTCGGGTTGTAAAACTAAAAGTTGAGCTTAATATTTGGAATGAAGACTTAAGGCAAAGAATGTCTTCCAGAATATCAGGATTTCAGTAAAACACTACTCAGCTGTTTCATCTATTTGTAATTGTTATATGAATATTTCTATTCAATGTTTTCAGCAAAGTGTCGTATAGTGTGTGCAAATTGCAAATCATTTCGTTGGCTATATAGCATGTGTTTTGTAAATCTTTAAATTGTCTCTTCTTAATTCCTTAACGTAAGAATATTCTTATGTTTAGGGGTACTTTATACCCATGGTAGAAATACACCGGACATTGGTCAGTAAGCTTCAAGTCCTAAGCGTTCTTGACTTCATATTTCAGACTGAAAGTGGTGATTTTTACATCTTTAACAATTACAAAATCATTACTTACAGCTACATACACAGCACTTGAGATAGAAATATTTTATATGTTATATACATTTATTTCTGTCACACGAAACGCGATAAATATTTATTGCAAAAATGAAATGAGTTATATTGATATACGGTTCTGACACACTATGTTGACCGACAAACTACCAGCAAAACTGCCTGACTTTGATTTACTTTCAATTCATGTATTTTGTTTTATGTGCCCAGCAGTCAAGCTGTATTAATTTTCCTTTTAAGTGAGCAAAAATTTGTTGTAATTCAACATACCTTTAGAATGTAGTATCTCGATTCCCCACGTCACTAAATGATAGTCGATACAATTTTGGAGTGTGCATTATATAAGAAATCGATACATCACAATAAACATAAGAGATATCTGCTAATTTATTATCAATATGATCATTATTTGTCTATTTATTTAAAATTAGTTAAAACATGTTTTGTATGAAATACCCAAAGGATGGAAAACAACTTTGTAAATGAATACAACACTCTCGAGTGACTATGTCTCGCACGTTATCATAAACGGTAGTATCACAACAGGATACTAGAGACAAGAGAAGAGAGCAAAAATATTCCAATGTTTGTGTCCCATGCAGCAACTTTTAGATAGTTATCTTCACTATTTAATAAACAGACCATGCGTCATTTATGTATATACATTTTTGTACTTTTCATACTATAAAACAAATATGTATGGTGCTATTGTAGGTGAACGTGTGAAGGAGAGAAAGAGATTTTGTGCGTGAGTGAGTGGGTGTGAAAAATAGCAAGAGAGAAAGGAGAGGATGAGTTAGAGACATGGAGAGAGAGAGAGAGAGAGAGAGAGGGGGGGGGTAAGTAAAATTAGCTAGAAATAAAAGGAGAGAGAGACAGAGAGAAGGGGACAGAGAGACAGAGAGAAAGAGTTTTAGAGAAAGAGAGAGAGAGAGAAATGAGCTTTAGAGAAAGAGAGAGTGTGGGTGTGTGTGTGTAAGTATGTGTGTGTTAGCTAGAAAGAGAAGATAAGAGTAGGAGAGAAATCGAATAAGGGAGAGAGAGTGAGGGGAAGAGAATGAGAAAGAGAGAGAGAGAGGCTGCGATGAGAAGATGGAGAAAGTGAAGAAGAAAAAAAATGGGTGAAGATGGGGATGGGGTAGTTAATGTAGGAATGGGAAGGGGGAAAAAGGAGTGAAATTATTATTTAAAAGGTACAAGACAGGTGACGGGGGAGCGACTGAGAGGCAGGGAGAACAGGCATAATAGAAAAGAGGGTAGCGAGCGAGAGAGAGAGAGAGAGAGAGAGAGAGAGAGAAGTAGAACTTGAACTGTGTTTATTTGATATCTACTATAGATTACAGATGGAAAAAAAAGACATAATGTTTGGAGAAATGCATGTGTGCTATGGGATTAACATTAATTTGTAATTTCCCAAATTTGATATGAAAAATAAAATGATCTCAAATTATATGAGATATGTGAACTAATAACCACATGTATAATTATAATAAAGAAATGTATGCATTTCTAACCACAAGATCTAACATAAAGTCATAATAGGATTTCATTCATTTTGAGAAAGCGGGCAGAATGAGACACCATTTGTTCGAACACGTCTTTACACAATAATTATTTTCTTTATGTCTGTGGCACATATAAAAAATGATCTGATCAGCAAGTCATAAGATTCATTTTTTATGAACTTTAAAAATGGATTCTTGTCCTTTTCTTTCTTCGGTTTCCATCTAGAAATGTATTGCTAATCTACATTCATCTTCATGGAATAAGAAAAAAGGAGGCTGTTCAAGATTGAAATATCTGGGACCTTGAGTAAGATCTTTAAAGTAGAAAACATGCATTGCGATTACCCATATAATAAAAAAAACTTTAAAAAAACTAGGAGAATCACAGAGAGGGGAAGGGAGAGAGAAAGAGAGAAGGGACATAAGGGAGCAAAGATCCAAGTCACAGTAATTTTGATAAAAGAAGATGGACAGATGGTTGAGATAGAGAGAGGGGAGAGATAGAGAGACAGACAGAGAGGCGGAGAGATAGAAAGACAGGCATGCAGGTAGGTAGAGAGAGAGAGAGAGAGAGGGAGATATACAAAGAAACAGACATACATGCAGAAATCAATTATAATGAGACAAAGAGAGAGACAGAGAGAGAGAGAGAAAGAGATAGAGAGAGAGAGAGAGAGACAGACAGAGGAGTCTGTTTTTTCAATTGAAAGTAATTATTGTAAACTCGCATTCAATTTAGCATCTAATTTTAAACACTTTCAAAATGTTACGTCCTCATTATTCCATATTTGGGGCCTGTCACCACGAAATGAGTCCAGTTGGTCAAAATTTTTATTCCTGTTTTTAAGTATTATATGAATCTACATTAAGTAAGCTTTAAATTAAGGGGTCACACATTAAAATTGATAAATTATATCCAGAAATATGAACAAAAACCTAATTGGACTTTATAAACAATGGGATTACCCAGTTTTGAGATAATTAGGTGTAAAGTTAATGATGCGTAACATAGCCTATATTATTTGCCAAAAAATGTTAGAAGGAGATATTTTCGTGACCTAAGCTCTGGGGACATAAACTACAAGACATTAATAAGTCGATTTTTGGAAAAATCTTAAATGTGGTAGGTGGGTCAATTTTCAGTACATACACACTATACATCGCTATTACTACGATTGAGCCTAATGCGACACTGGACTCATTTCGTGGTGACTGGCCCCATTTAAGCGCACTGGACAAGAGACGATCAAACAAACCACGGTCTAAGTTTGTAGTCCATCCTCGAGTAAATAATTCTAAAATGTGCAAATCTATATATTTAGAAAGGATAAACACCGTGGCATCATAAGTCCCTGGGTTTAATTTCAATATCGTCAAAAGATTTCTCCAATCTGAATAAAGGAGATCTTAGAATAAGATTATACAAATTTGAAGTCGCTGGAGATTAAGAAGAAGTAGGTAATAAACCTATTAAATAACGATATGAACACTAAATTATATTGTTATGGTTTGATCATTTTATACCCGTTTATCATCCATACACCTTTATTTGAAGTTTAAAGATCATATTGACATGCTAGGAAGAGGTTATTGATCTAGGAGTATAATGATTGGAAATATTGGATGCTGTTATTCGGCACAACAATTTCATTTTACTAGTAGCAGGGTCAGATCCAGGATTATATCAGTAATTGGGGGGGGGGGGGGGGACTTGTGAATATTACGGACAGAGTTATGAGAAAGTTTAGAATCCAATTAATCGTAATAATATCTTAAACAGGTGATGATCAAGGGGTTTGATTTTCTTAGATATCAAATACAAGTTATTACAAAAAATTGTGTGCGCTACAACTTTCGCTCATCCAAGGAGAGTGCCAGTGAAATTTGCTTTGTTCTATTAGAAGACCTAAGGAGTTAGAGTGATCATATGACATCACCGTGACCCGTGTATCCCCTGTCACATCTCCGAGCGCGACCCCGAATCGCCGAACAAAATCGAGCACCCGCTAGCAGTCCGACCAATATGTGCGGCGACCCCCGTAGTTAGTGGACCGCACTCGAGCCACACCCCGTAGGGAGCGCGTGCGATTGGTTGGAAGTGAGCCCGGGCATTACCATACATGGAAGTGAATTCCTGTCATTCCGATGTTCAGGGATCGTCTCCGGCAGTGCAGTGTTTATGATGTGAGCGATTTGTCGGGCGCCAAATCCTCGTGTAATATATCGGATAACGCACTGTGATGGATGTAATGAACACTCTCCAGAAAGTGTGCAATAACTCTTCCGTTCATAATAAACAAATAATACTGCCTAAATGAAAACTTGGATTAGTGTTCATGATAATATACACAATATTCATTATTGCAAATAAAAATATGATATCTAGATTTACATGTAGTCCTAGGTAGAAATCTGTCCCCCCCCCAAAAAAAAAATTGTTTTTGTGAACATTTTAGGGATGCTTTTTCTTTTAGTTCAGCCTCGTCGAATATAATCAAATTAATATGTTATAGTACTACGATAGGGCGTTCTTAATCCTTGTATAATTAAAGTATTTTTTTTCTTAGAAAATTAAGTTTGTAAAATATCGCCCGTAAAGTATGGCAAAACAGAACCGAGAGCTTGATAAGTCTGAAAAATAATTGAAGTTGAAACATCCTTCAACTTTCAATTTAGTGTATAAACGAGAGTGGCTTGATTTGCACACATACCACTGTAAGCAGCAGGTATTAGGGTCTAAGCTTCCTCTCATCGGGCTAGTATAGGGGAAGCAAGCTCCTCTAAACCTCTCCATTCCTTTACACACACGCAAACACAAGGTATAGTTGATACATGCACAAGCAGCCTATAACCTGTCATTTTATTTAGCTCCTCCCATCGACCCCAGCGCTACAAAGCATTGTGGGATCGTGACTCTCTCTCTCTCTATCTAGACGTACGAGAGAAAGGGGACTCAGCTCAGTTCAGGCGTGGGGAAGTATCTTCGGCAAAAGCCTAACACTTACAACTGCACCCTTTTCTACTTTTCTGGTAAGATAATTTCAGTTTTTCGCACTACAATTCGTGTTTATATTTCACATTTTTGAGTAAAGTTTCGTTTTGCGTGGAGAGTTTCGTAAAATGTTTTTAAGAAATGTGACTTTAAATGCAAAATGGTTGGACAGCCATGAGCGTGTAATGTTGGGTCGGACGTTTCTTCGCTTTTTCCTGTCCGTATTTGGAATGTGAAGAATGTAAAGCGAGAGAAACCATATATCTACTTGGTTAGAACGTCAACTATATGTAGATAAAATCTAGGCTAGTTCAGAATTAAGAATCCTAGCAATCTTTTTCTTTGGTTGCCTGCTTCATATTGTTGATTGTTTTTCAACAAATTTATTTCCGCTTTTGTCTGTCAACAAAAACAACTCTGTGTAATTATTTGACCGCTTCATTGCAAGTCTTAGTATGCTCTTCTTCGTTTCATCAGTCTGCTGTACTCTCGTTTTCAACAGCTAGATACGCAGATTTTGTTTTATTTTTCCTTTATATAAGAAATTAAAAAAAATTATATAACAGATATGACTCAATCGTATTACCATACCAACTATTTTCTGTCATGATTTATTCAGCAATTTTTAAATTCTTAGTGGTTTTATTTAGTGAACAAAATTGTTGTGTCAGAATCCCAAAACCCATTTGTGATGTCATCAACTATTTTTCTATCGCTTTGTAATGCAATCTGGTTGTAACTCGAGCCTTTTATTTGGCTTCTCATCATACCGTCACCTTTGTTTAACCAATTGACTTACTTAATATTTCTATTCATATCATTATCATATCAATAACGCTAACCGCTTCGTGTACTGCATTTCTTCATGTTGGTTTGATTTTTTGTTCGTGATCAAAGTTGTCAACATTTTTTTCCACTAAATGTTCGTTATTCTGAATACTTTATACATTGAATACGTGATGGTTACTTAAATCGTATTAACAGCTGATACTTGTTTTAGTTCTATGTTTTACCCCTCTCATTCGCAATACTACTCTTACTTATATTTCCAGTAAAAGAGCTATTGTTTCTATATCACTTATCGCTGAATTGCAAAAGAAAATATTAGCTTTGATACAAGCTAATGACTAAACATTAGGACTTACAATGTTCTCAGTTAATTTCTGTATTCCCACGAAAGTGATTTAACAATTTCTTGAGATTGCCAACAACGAAATTTCCGTAAGGTTAAATACTCCGTTCCTATAGTGTCTTTCCACCATTTTTACTTTTTATTTTTTACAAATTTGATTTCCCCCCACAAGATTCCTACTTCAATTATTTTCTACTTGAAATTTTTCATTTTTTAAACGATAATTTAACCCGTTCCTAACTTCATCGTCACTTGTCGGACCCGGTTATCGATATCAGTTCCTTTTTGTTTCCGAAAAGAGTCATATTTTTCTCTCAGATCGTATTTTAGGCAGGATAAATTCGTTCAGTGATTAGAGCATGATCACAAAGACTTGCAAAAAGAATTAACATTACCATTAGATATTACGTAATCTGATTTTGATATATGTAGGCCATATACCGAAGTAATGAATCTTCCTTTGAATTAAATAAAAATATGTGTCTTAGTTTGTTATCTGTCCTATCATAGAAGTTCTTCTTTTCAACTTTAATGTCTTCTACCACTCATTTTGTCTTCATTAAGATACATTTTGTCAATAATAAATATACTAGCGCATTGGCGGATTTGAGGGGAGAGCTAACCCCACATTATTCGAACTAATTCCGACATTTCTAAAGTACACATTGTTGCACTTATCAGAGATTTTCCGGAAAAAGTGCCCCACCCCCTATATAGAATCCTGGATAGCCCCTGTGCTTGAGGTCACACGTTGACCCGTGGCAGCTCGAGGTGGCGTGGTAGAAGACCCATCTAAGTGGGCTCATACCATTTTCAATGACGTAAGCGAAGGTCTCTCGAACTCGGAAACAGCGAATAGAGTATCCGAAATAACTCGAAGTAACATAAGAAGCATAGAAGCCACAGGAATTCGAGCCATGTTTCCGAAATAGAATCTCACAGACCAGAGTAGAATTGTCCTGCAAGATGAAAATAATAAACAAATAGACAAACTGAAGAACATGCTTTCAAAATATCACAACCTTCATGAATTTTTAAGTTATTCATGAGCTACAAATTTTTAAAAATTTGCTATTGTTTATGAGCAAAATGTTATGATTGGTTAATAAAAGAGACCTTTTTATCACTTTAAGACTTTCCAAAGTTTTGTAAACGAATAGGTTTATCAAATGTAATTTTATCCTTAGAAGAAAAACAACACCACTCTTTGTTTATAGTACTCAAGAAATGAAATGAACACCAAATGAGGTTTAGATTCTTTTTTTTTCTCCAGTTTGCTCATTTCTGTACATGGTAGACAGTTGTTCATGTGTTGATTAAAATTCATGCATAAAAGGGATCCCACTGAGCTGTTTGTATACAGTATCCGGAAAATGCCATCATGCTTCCCATGTCATGACGTCACACCTCTGTTTGAGTCGTTTGCCATATGACCTTATCGATGCTTCGGTCGTCATTGCCCTTTCGCTGTGTCCTCCGTGATTTCATGAAGAGGGTTCCTGGGTGCATTGCTTTATCGGAAGAGTCTCTTCTTATTTCTTGCCACTGCGATATCGAGTCCATCGAGTTTTATCATTCGTCTGGAGATCTGTGCAGTAAAAGTGTTCTCCAATTGTCTTTTTCGTGAGTGGTTATCTTGGACTACTTCATTTCGGTATCACTGCAGAACCACTTCGGTAAGATTCTTAAAAGAATAGGGCGAAAGGTCGGAAGTGATGAAGTGAAATTGTTTGTTTGTTTCATTGCGATACTTTTTGTCTACAAAATAATCAGATATTAATTGGAAATTGTAATGGACAGAAAGCTTGTTTTAAATTAAACATTTGCTACAATTCTTGGAGTTTTAAAACGAACTAGGCATGATTATATATATTTTAACATAAGGGGTAAATTTATTGTTTTGTTACAATGACTGTTTAAGTAAAGCAAGCCTTTTAGCGTATTTTGTTTATTTTTCAACGATTGTTACTTGTATTTCAATGAATATTATGTTATAAGATTCAAAACAAAACAGTGCATCTATCGCCCTCTAATGCTGTGTGTGAACAAAATGGCGGGTCTGGATGCAAAGCCTTCAGACTTGGATCTCTGAATCATTTGTTTTTATCTTCCTAATGATTTGAAAATTTCATCGTTATTTCCCCATTTTGATGGAATACATTTCATTGTTATTTTTTTTTTAAATTTATTTTATTGCATAATCACGGCCGTGATGCAAAGCAGCTCTATGCTGATTATCTGACAGGCTTTACCTGTGTATAAATATTTAAACTAAGACCAAACGTCTTTCATAAACCTACGCAAAATCAACAAATGAAGTTATGTTCGTCATTAATTCGTCTGTAATTCATTTAATGTGAATCATTAAGGACCTGGTAAACCTTTTCCCTCGATTTTGTTACGTTGTTTTCCCAGGATAAGAGTCGTAGGGTGATCATGAAAGTAGGTTGGGTGAAGTCAAATGGCAGGGTTCATCCATGTGCTAGTACGAGGTGTTAGGTGCTAGTACGAGGTGTTAAGTGTCAGTTTGACAAAGCTGAGGCACTCCTAAGGTTGTCTTTCCCTGAAGTATAGGGAGCTTCCTTACTCCAAAAAAAAAAGTTGGAAACTTCCTGTATATGTGGATATTTTCTTATGTTTTCTGTTCATATAAATAATATAAATAATATGTTAGAAACTTACTTTTCCTCAATACACATGCACAATTCATGCAAGGGTTCAAAAGTGTCTAGTATTCAAAACAGCGCCTTGTTGAAAAAGAGGCACTCTATTTCCCTCTTCCCCAGGCATGAAAGAACTATTTTACTTTGCTCTGATGGCGCTATGTCTTTGTTGACACTGCAAAATATTTTGATTAATCCAGTTCGGATGTAACCCTATTGTCTTACTGAGATGATTATCTTGCGTGCCATTAAGTTTTCCAAGTGATATTTGTTATCAGAGTAAACAAAAAGTCTCTCAACCATCCGAGTTTGCTTTTAGTATCACCTTCTTGTCTCCAACCCACTTCATCCTTGTCAAACAGGAAGACTATCCGTCATAGATCAATCGCAACACGCAAATGTCACCACTAAGCATCCGCCAAAACAGAACTTTTGAACTCCGTTCTAGAAGCTGTTAAAATGTCACCATAAAAAGAATTGACTACAATGATTCAACATTGAGGTTTTTTTCCTTCTCGTATGATGGGAGAGATTATTCCCAATTAATCAAATCAACGGTCGCATGATATGAGAGTAAGACCATGATGGTCGTCGTAGGCACCCTACTTCTTATCGTATTTAGATAGGAAAGCATTACGTGTCCGAGAGGTATGGTACGCACCTTAGAAACGCGGCTTAAACCTCGTGTAAATAAATGTGACTATTTCCCTTTGGACCTATTCTTGGTTTCATGTTAATTACCTTTGTATTTGTTGTTCATTCTTTTGCAGAAGAGTAAAAGAAAGTCAAGATGCCTGCTGGTAAGTTGATTATAATGCAAGTACTAAAATGTTGCACATAGTATTTAATGAAAGATGGACAGAATAGCAAAGATTCCCCATTTCCTCCTTTTTATTTTTTGTTCATTCTTTTGCAGAAGAGTAAAAGAAAGTCAAGATGCCCGCTGGTGCGAAAAAATTACGTAACTTTATTTTTAAAATCTTAACACTTCCATTAGCGCAAACAAGGGGAGGGGGGGGGGGCGCCCCGAGAATTTGAAATAACCAATATTTAGGCATTATTAAAGAAAACTAATTTGCCTTTCTTTCCATTCAAGAGATCACATATCGCTTTTAAATATTCACCTAGTCTTGTAAATGTTATTGTCCTATCACCAAGTTGGACTTGTTCTTAATGACGTTTTATCATAATCTCTGATCGTAGAACCCCCTGAGCCACCGGCAGACAAGCCCTTTGCAGCCAAATGCACCAAGGATACCGTCCACCTGGTATGGGCCGGAACCACCTACGATGGTGGAAGTATCGTGACAGGATACATGGTGGAGATGAGTGACGATGGTGGGAAGAAATGGAAGAATGTTGCTAAAGATGTGTTCAGTACCAGCTATGCCTGCAAGGGAGTCACTGAAGGCAAGAAGTACCAGTTCAGGGTTAGCTGTATCAACGCCAAAGGAAAGTCGAAGCCTAGCGCCATCTCGGATCCTATTGAACCCAGTGACGGCGGTAAGAAACACACATTTATTTATTCATTTGCGTATTAATTCACTCTTAGACATACTTAGGTACTAGGTAAAGTTCGTTGTTTTGTAAACAGAATCTCAGTATTTTCCCCTTCCATGACTAGCCAACCCGTGTTTTTGTTCAATTTATGTGTAAGGAACTATTAACCAAAATGTTAACATACAGTTTGGGATGAAAACACTTTAAGTTGGTAAGACATGTCAGAGACACATATATAAGTATCTTAATATATACCCCTTTTACCACGATTTACATGAGTGCATTTAAAAAAAAAAGAGTGAATCGAAAAAAAACCCCGGAAAGGACAAGGGAGTACAAACTCATAAACAAGTGTCAGTGGGTATCTTCATGTATTGAAAGCAGGAGAGGTGTTAGACAAGATGAGGAGAAATTGATTAAAATAAAATATTGGGCCGAAGGTGTGAAACAAAATTTGTATTTGCATGGTCAGTGTTTTCATTTCTATTTTGTTATTGTGTACTATAAAGAGTGGATATCCTGTAGTAGTTTGATCCCATACATTATTATTAGCTTAGGTGTCTTCAGAGGAGAACAAAATTGATTGAAAACCTATCTGAAATATCACACGAGTAGGTAATATTGACCCGGGAAAAAAAATAGAATATTATTATCAGAAAGCTAAATGAATAGGACCGTAAACTAATTTCATATTCTGCATACATTTGCACACGCATTTTTACCAATAAAACATATTGAAAACAGTTAAGTATATTGAACTTCGGATAGAGGATGCAAAGGTTTACATTTACCTCTCGCTTGTGTGGAAGAAGAAGAATCCCACGTGCCCCTCTTACCCTAGCTGACTGGCAAGGACGACATTGCACGAGCTGCATGGAGCCGGCGGCTGGCTAATTAGTCACTGATAGACCAAACAGATGACGTTAAGAAGGGCAAAGGATAGAGACAACTGGCTTAGCAGTAACTTGTTAAGGTTAAATCTTATTTGTGCAGTCTTTAATGTCCAATCTGAAGCTGACCAAGTTGGAATGTCTGTCGCCAACAGTCTGTAGATCAGTCATTCTATTTCACTGAAGATGTCTGACCTGATTAATCTGGAGAGCTATTCAGATGGAAAGACACTTGCTTTATGACAATGAAGGAGGTGCACCAACCTTTAACATTTCTAAAACGCATCTCCAAGATATAGCATTTCTTAAAGAAGTCCCCCTTTACTAGGATCTTAGTAGCCGGAAACACCTATTACATAAAATAAACTAGTTTTCTTTTTTCGGCTCAATCTCGATGCTATGTCAATCATGATGATTCTCTTAACAGTTTTGTTTTGTTTCTTAGAACAGGATTTTCAAATCTTGTGTTTAACAGCTCGTCTTCAAACTAATGAGGAAAACAAAAAGTGGCAAGTCCACACTGACACAACCTTACTGTCTGACTAAATATAAAGCTAACTACCCCCCCCCCCCCGCTAGATATAACACATTAGCTAATATTAAGCAATCTACAAAAGAGGTGATAAAGTTTTGTACCGCGAGACAAGCGCATCAGAATATTTTAACTAGGTTTCAGGCCCTGATCTCTTTAAAGCTATCTCAATATTTTCCGGTAATGTCGTGCAGCGTTGCACCACGGTTCGCGGTAGTGCTGATGATGTTAATATGATCATTTCATCTAATGGCCGAAACCTCAAACAGTGGCGGGTAGCGGTATAAAATTAGATCTCTGGAATACCATTCCAAACTTTCAACATAACGACTCCATCAGGCGAGATTGCGACCAAGTATTAGCAGGACTAGATCACTCTCTTCAAGAAGCTTGTGAGAGGAGGAATGTCCCCTGTTTAGCTGACAGTAATTCTGGAATGTCGCGAGTACAAGTTGATGCAACAGACTTTACATGAACAAATAACGACAGATCGAGTTAGTGAAAGCTCGCAAGTTAAAGTACCATCTAAAATGACATCATCAATCATTGAAGACCTTTTCTTCCCACCAAACATCCGACATACTTTGACACAACATAACACGGTCTTAAAAGGAAGACCCATTCCCTTCTTAATAGAGACTACATCAGCCAATAAAAAGCGGTATCCAACATCATTTTTGATGCTGATAACATTCACAAAAGATATCGCTTTAAATGAATGGAGGTATCGTGGTAGAGTGGTTCATTCACTTGACTCTCATTCCAATGGTTGGGTGTTCGAATCTCAATCTGAAACTAATTTCCTTTGGCAAGACATTAATCCACATTTGCTACTCACCACCCAGGTGTAAATGGGTAACTGGCAGCTGCTTGGTTAATAGTAATTACAGGGCCCTCAGGATGAACAGCATAATGTTGATAGGGCTCCCCTTGGTAAACAAAATTATTATTATTATTATTGCAATTATTATTATTATAATTATGAAATAGCCCAGTTGTATCAACAGACCTGTATGTCAAACTGAGTAGCAAGATGGTGTTAAAGTGTCAGACAGTATAAAGTTATTGTTAGAGTACCAACGGATTTCAAGTTAGGTTAGGACGATAGTTAAGGTTGTGTGTAGTGCTTGAACATGCGTTGAAGTTCAACATTCTGTTAGTGAAAAAGAGTTACCTCTGACCAAATGTTACCATAGCATGTGCTGTAAAAAAAAATAATAGACCAGAAAGGATAGGCTTATACCCAAGATAGCATAGTGCAGTTATTGCGCCTGATATTATTGTGTCCCTAAATTAAATTTTGATACAGTATGTTTTGTTCTATTTTGACTCAAGCACATTAAAAGTCTTGAAATGTCCTTTAGGTAAGGTAAGTTGATATCTTTAGAAGATGAAGGTTAACTTTCATGATTGTAATTGAGAGTGCAGGTGAATTTGAAATCAGTTTAGAAACAAATATGAAGTAAAAAGAAAATCCTAGTGTGGATGTGCGAGGGAGGAAAACGGATCTAGAATAAGAGAGTGAGGGTGAAATAGAGAGAGAGTGGAAAAGAAGAAGAGGAGATAATCAGACTATCAGAAAACATTGAAAGGGCAGTTCGGCTAACTCTGGCATACGTAGATCATTAAATAAGCCTCCAAAGGTTTCCATTAGACCGGCCTTGACTTCGTTGGTAGGCGCTTTTTATCATCTTCCTAGACCTACCATGATGATTGGGGTACCTGGTATAATATAAATGACTGCTGGTAAATGTCAAGAGACTAGTCTGATGGATTGAGATGAACAGCCTAATGATAAATCAACACACACTATCTCCTGTGATGAAAAACAAATCACAATACACTGCTTAAATCCCAATTCAAATATGAAAGAATCAACTTCTGTAAAATATTGGTAAAGATACACCGTCTAGTAAATACCCCGTCGTATAAGGTATATACTTATATGAACATATGTGCTTTATTATATTTTTATAAATATATATATACATATTCATTTATCGAAAATGAAGTTGAATAACCGTGATAACAGATAACAGTGGTTCTGTTCTCAATCTGAATTACTGAACTGAATTTAAATTTCACGATGAATTCAAATGACACATGTAAGGCACTCTTCTTGCTGGTACACAGGTTAAAAAACCTAAGATCTGTTCTCATTTTTAGTCCTTCCTTTCAGGTTGATCCGAAACGGTATCTTTTATCTTCATAATGAAATTCCCAGAATTTAATGTATAGATCCTGTAAAGCTGGGCAGTTTTGTGATTTCTTTTCTTAACGGACGTGAACAAAATTAACATGTGTATTGAATGATTGCATGTGCTCTAACGAAACATACGCCTACACTTGGGGTTATATACTTCCATGTGCCGGACCTTTACTTGTATGTTTATGTTTCATAATGAGTCTAGGATACAATTAAGCTTTTCAGAAGAAAAACACCAAGAATTCATGTACTGTAAAGCTGAATCGTATTTGGCAACCAATTATAACATTTCGATCAAATTACATTTATCAGCTGTTTTTGTTATCCTTTAAAAAAGTATAATCCAAGGTTGTGAACACGCGAACAACACGATTAGACGTCATTTTAGACTTTCATTTAACCCTCTCAGTACCACGGACAAATATATCATGCATTTAAATCATCAGCATATTGTATGAGTGGGAAACCCGCCCGCTAGCGCCTTCATCAGCCACCCATGAACATACGTCATGGACATCACAGTGATATAACATACCTGACATTCTGATGACACGACCTTTCCTTCTTCCTGGAACCTGTCTCCCGTTTCTCAACTCATCAACCAGCCGTCAACTCTATCTTTATGTCATAATACTCTATTAAGATTAATCTGGTCTGGAGATTTTAAACGGATCCTCATGAAACTCATTAACACTAATCATATCGGTTTAAAGGGCAAGGGTTACTGACTGAACTAGACCAATGGTGGTAGGATGAAGCAATTACATATGTGTAAAGGAAATATCATACTTCTAGAATATCATAGAATACGACCATGCGTTTGTTACCTTGTCCTTATACTTCAATACTTTTACCAAATACGCAATAATAAAGTATGGTTAAAAAACAAAATGTAACTATGACTCTCTCTCTCTCTCTCTCTCTCTCTATTGGATCTTCCACAGACGCCGACCGGGACGAAGAGAACGAGCCAGGTACGTATCGGCTGATGAATTTATTTATTGAACTTGATCTGCATGTTATGTAAATTTGAATCATTTGTAAAAAATGTTTTGATTGTTGAATACTTTATATTTTATTCCTTCTTAGGTATTGCTCAATCTCAAATTAAGAAGTAGCAAAGCGCTCTTTCACATTGAATAAAACAAAAACAGTTGATAAGATCCAGAAGAAGCAATAATTACATCATTGGTTTTAAGCTAACTCAATCTAATCTTAGCCTAACCAGCCATATACAAACATGGAAGTATGATAGTTGTTACACAATCTTATGCACATAATTAAAGCCAAAAATACCATTGTATCATACAATATTGCCAATTATAATGATCAAAGAAGAACTTCCTGCATAGTTTTACTCCGCGATCCCTGCCCTAATGGGGACACTGTTACGGACAATGCATTATATATACACATACAACGGAGACTGCGGAGATTTAATGTCCTACATGAATGCATAGTTCATTACACAATTAAAAAGTAGAAAATGAAAACGCGATAAAAGTAGGTAATACAGCCCTTTTTAATGGTTTCCATAATTGAACGGTTGTAATCCTATAACTAATTATACCAAATATAAATAATCGTATTCATTGACAAAAATGAACGCCTCTGAATATTACAGATAAATGATTTCAATCCTCAACGCAGCAGTACATGTTTACATCATGATGGTTGTGCTTTCTCCCCCTCCCCCTCAATAGATGAAGCCGCATTCGAGCCAAGGGACGTGAAAGTCCAAAATAAAGATGTGAAAGAGTTCTATGAAATCAGGGAGGAATTAGGAAGGTATGTTTCATTCATCTCATAAACCATTTATGACGAGAATGGGGGTAATGTAATTAATGTATATTATCTTGTTGAATACGCTTCCTTTTTCAAAGACACATTTTAGTGTCTGTCTCATTGCATTCCATGCCTGTTGACAGGTGAGAAGCATCGCGATGTACGGATAGTAAATGAGATTAAAATCAAGTGTATGAGCTAGAATTGGCATGTGTGAACGCAAGCGTAGGCCGTTCTTCGCTTTTTTAATTAAAATTTAAAACTGTTTTACACCACTTTGTCTGTTCTTTCTTTCCTCAGGGGAAAATTCGGCACTGTAAATAAGTGTATCGCAAAGGAATCAAAAAAGACTTGGGCAGCAAAATTCATCAAGGCCGAGAAACCAGCGGACAAGGAAGAAGTAAGAGAGAGAGTTCACTTTGTAAATGTTTTACTAAGATTGTAAAAGACATTCATGTAATTATTGTATTAAAAACAAGAAATATCCATAGTATCAGAATATTATTATCATTATTATGGTAAAGGACTAATATTAGAAAGGTAGGATTCCTCCTTTAAAAGAAAATATATCAGAATTTTATCGTTTGAAGCTGTCCTGAACTACCCTGATTGTATTGGCTTTCATTGCGTAAAAACTCATCTCATTGTAAATTATTCAAAGATTTCATAAAATGCTGTTCACGAGATTCAAACTTCTTTAGACGCACTTGAAGTACCATTAAGAAAGCTTACTCGAGGTTTACAGTCAACTAACTGCGTGTGTCGTGCATCGACTTAATAAAGGTGACTCCAACATGCTAAAGTTGGAACTCGAAAAGGAGACATCAATCAGATTGAAACAACTCAAAGCATAGACAGTCATAAACAAACACATCGTGTCAATCATGTAGCAAACTAGATCAACTGAGCTATTCCAGAACCTATCGTGTTCTTACCAATAAACAACGGTCCCCACCATGCCAAAGAACATCCTAACCTTAACACGATGACGTCCTTTCATCTTCTTTTGTTTCATAGGTTGAACATGAAATCGAAATTATGATGATCCTCCAGCATCCTAAACTTCTCCAGCTGTACGACGCATTCGCTACCGGGTCTAACATGGTTATGATTCTCGAATAGTGAGTTTAACTTTAACTTTCTTTCAACCATCCTCATCACTTCAGCAGGCGATATTTTCTCTGTTCTTGATTTCATCAAAGAAAAACGGATTTCGTCATGGTCGCAATTGAGTTTTAGGGGTAAAATTGGGTTAAGTAGTTGGTCGTGGATTGAAGTTAGTAAATAATAATAATAATTATTATAATAATAATATTAATGATAATAATAATAATAACAATATCAATAAGATGTATTGTTTACCCAGGATAGCCTCATCATGCAGTATTAACACTGTTCTCTTTGAGGGCAATGAAATCATATTATTACCCCGTCTTTAGCCAGTGTAGGAAAATGACCATAGGGCGACTAGCCTAATTCATAGTTTTATGATCTTTATAAAGATGCAATTTGTCTAAAACGAAAGCTTCAGCTGAAATGAATAATACACAGTCACTCTGGGTATCCACGGATATAGACCTTCTTAGACAATTATAAACTTGAATGATCTTAATTCGCGTCACGAAATTTTTACTGATTTGAAGTTAACGACGGGCATCTTTGATGCACGTGCTGACTTATCTAAGATTTATATTGCATATCTCTTGTTGAATAGTTTACGAAATCACACAAATTTGATAATGTTTTTGTTCTTCTTTTTATTCAGTGTTTCAGGAGGAGAGTTATTCGATCGCGTGGTCGACGAGGAGTTCGAATTGACAGAAGCTGTAGTCGTCTTCCTCATGAGACAAATATGTGAAGGAGTCAAGTTCATGCATGAAAAGGGTGTTCTTCATCTAGATATGAAGGTAATGATCTCCTTTCTTAAAATCCCAATTGTACCAATTCCATGCATGAAGTAGAGCTGTTTTTTTCCCTCTTCTAGTTGCTAAATTGGTTATTTAATCATATTTGTAAGGTATTATTATTCCAAACACGGGAATAAGACATATTCATTTTATTGCATTTTAACGTTAGTATCTGGAAGTAATGAGTTAGAAATCAATGATTTATTCCAAGTACTCCTAATTCAGATAAATTCTTTTTGAAAATTTGCCTAGGTAACTCTGTCCTACCTCATATTCCTATTCAAAGAAGTAGGAAGGTACACTAGTCAAGAAATTATATATCTATGTATGTTCATTTGTACTGTTAGGTTCAGAAAAAACTAGAGTATTATAATGCCAATTAAATAATAGCAAAATAACTTAAGGATACACTGAAAGTTACACTGTAATGTAGGTTCACATGATGTCGATAATATTACTCTCTATGTTTCTTTCACAGCCTGAGAATATTCTCTGCGTAAGAAAAAACAGCAACAAAATCAAAATAATCGACTTCGGTCTTGCTCAGAAATACTCTAAGAATCTACAGGTGTCCTGTGGTACTCCAGAGTTTCTTGCCCCGGAAGTAGTTTCATATGACGACGTTGCTTACGGAACAGACATGTGGAGTGTGGGTGTTATCTGCTACATCTTGTGAGTGATGGGAGTATCTAACATTCATTGATGGTCTTGACTCTTAAATAGTCGAATTGCTCATTATCTCCCAACAAATATAAGGACCTGGAAGTATCAATTTCCTGTAAGAATAATAAGAAATGTTCTCAAATAATTTGCACACTATGCTCACACTTGTGTTCACTTTATTTCTCATTTAAGTACACAATATGTGTAAACTGTGTACATACTGGGTTCATTCCCTTTTTTCAACCATGACCACAATGTTTTTAAATTGTTTCGATATCGTGTTAATTCTGATTCTCAACTATGCTCAAAATTCTTTTCTAAAATTATGTTCATTTTGCGTTCATACTGTTATTACTCGCATTTTAAGCTCTGTTAAACACACTGTTTATTCTGCTTCTCAGCAATGTGTCCAGGGTTTCTAAACTGTATTCACTTTCATTCACTTTGTGTCTCAGCTATGTTCACAGTGTTTCAAAATTGTGTTCAAATTGTGTTTAGTCTATGTCTCATCTACGTTCAGTGTTTTCACGCTGTCATCACGGTCTTGATTGTCTTCGCTCTGTTTCTTATTTATGTTTACACTGTGTTTACTGTTGTCCTTACAGATTGAGTGGATTCTCACCATTCATGGGTGATAATGAAGGAGAGACAATGAGTAATATCCTCAAACTTGAATGGGACTTCGAAGACGAGTGCTTTGATGAAATCTCAGATCTTGCCAAGCAATTCATTGAAAATCTGCTGGTCGAAGAAAAGAAGTAAGTATTTTTCTGCAAGCTTATACAGGAGTATATGCCTTTATTATTTTGTTGGTGGAAGCCGTAATAGACCAATGTGTACATGAAGCACTGGGATAATATCAGGGTATACAAATAGTGTTGTTAAGTTGCTTGTATAGCAATGTTGTATTGTAATTTATTTATTAAACAAAGGGTTCAAAAGTGTTGACCAAGATCATGGATTGTGTAAAACAATTGATTTGTTGACAAATTAGAAAAGTTCTGACGAATATCCATTTTAAATTAGTCTATGTGTAATGGTTATAGGGATAAAGAATTAATTAAGAAAAAATGTAAGTTTCTTTCTCTTCTTCTTTTTTGCCTATGACTTTTACTATAGCTGTGGACTCCATTTTACATCAGTTATTCCAAGAACAAAAATTGTATTCCTTATTTTCTCTTGATATTTTTAGTGACAGACTGTCATGCCCGCAGTGCTTAGAATCTGAATGGCTGACGAAGAAGGGTGTAGGAACTGGTGCTGCTCTGTCTAAGGCTAGGTTGAAGAAATATATCATCAAGAGGAGATGGCAGGTAAGAGTAAGGCTGATTAGCAGGGGCGTTATGGATGGGGGCGTCAAACCACAATTGCAAAAACAAAGTCACCGTCTTTTGCGATTCATCAAGAAGGGTTAATAATTTGCCAACATAAGCTTTTTGTTCGTGTTTAATGCAGAGGGGTATATACAGGGATGTTCAGTTACCATCAAAACGTGTATGCTTGACTTTTCTCAATTTTGCGTTTTGTGTTTTCCCGCGTATTGTTTTTTTAACTTAAAAGAACAAAACAGTTTCGTGGTTGATGTATTATTCAATTTTATTGCATTACTCATTGAAACAATGACACCTGCTTTAGTGACCACCTGTCTATACACGCTATTTTTTCCCCTTAAATAGAATTTCAAATTTAAACGTGTGCTCTAATAAGGAACAGTCCATGACCACCTACATATAACAACATTCTTATCTCCCTTGAATGGTCTTTATAAACAGCTTTCATCATATTTATCCCTGAAATATTGATTCATGCATATCAATAATATAACATACTTTTATTTCATATCAAAATATTGCTTCATGCAGATCGATATCATATCATATTTTGTAACATATGAAAGGGGATTAAATGACCTTTTACAAAAAATAAAACAAACTTCAGCACACATCTACATTTCCTACAAAATGTTGAAACTTTCAGATGTAATCCTACAAACTTATAATTTCAATTAGGCCTGCTTTACCAGATTAGTTGTTATCGTCGAAGCACGCTTATCTTATATAATTTTGCCATTTTTCTACCTTTTGCTTTGCAGAAAGCGTTCAATGCAGTAAGAGCCATGATACGTGTAAAACGAATTATCTAAATAACACCATCACTGAATTGAATGAGCGTTACAAGAACGAGCGAGAGAGATTGTACATTACTATTAGAGCATTTCAACAGTTGTCATGGATACCTTCTACGATACAAGACCCGCCCACTTACTTGGAAGAGGAGGATTCTGACTCTGGTTGTCCATAGACACGTTCAATTTCATCCGCCATTGGAATTCCTTGTTCTAATCACAATGGACGTTAAGGCATTCACTTTGAAGTCAGGATTGTAGCAATTGGGTTGAAAGCGAGAGTAGAGAAGAACAAATCTATTCATACTTTGGAAACAATAACACTTTGGACCTCCGCTAATTACTGCTAATTAAGACAGACATAACATTTCAAACAGCTTTGATTAATGCTACAGCTTTCAAACCAATACTCTAACCTGACTTGAAAATGTTTGCCAGTTTATTTTTTTTTGAAGTTGAGATGTCGAGCACAATCGATTTTTTTCTTTCTTTGACAGAATAATTGTTTTGTTACGTGTTTTATTACTTAAGAAATATAATCATATAGTGTTTGAAGACGGTTCTTTATGAGGAAACAATCTCTCAACTATTCCACGATGCCATATCAGATCGAATAATGAATATGCAAATCCAAATTCGCATTTATGATTCAGAAAAAGAGGGAGGCAGAGAAGGAGAGACACTGAGATAGAGAGAGAGAGAGAGAGAGAGAGAGAGAGAGGAGGGAGAGAGAGAGAGAGAGGGAGAGAGAGAGAAGGGCTGAGAGAGAGAGAGAGAGAGAGAGAAAGAGAGAGAGAGAGAGAGAGAAACAATGGAAAGAGAAAAATATTTTTAAAATGCTGATATTTCATGGTGCATTAAGATATCCCAAAGTTCATTTGACCCTTGAGTCTCTGGATCGTTCTCTTTAACAGGTTTACATCTTTAAAATGGGTAGAGTTTGCTGATTTAGAATACCATTGTGTCACTTTGTTTAGAAAATTTGTAACTTCCTAAATTAGATTATTATGTTATAATCTATTACATCTAAAAGTCTTTATGATAGTGTTAATGTCACTGAAGTATGCTTACATTTGGTACATATCAAAACATTATTTAACTCAAGTGCACAAAACTGTTATAAAGCTCGGGAAATAAGCCTCTTTTCGAAGACAGATCTTCTTACGACCTATACCAGTCGTTCAATGGAATTCTGTCTTTACTGTTGGCGGGTCAGAATTGAGAGAAGTCTAGGACGAATAAGGTGCTCTTGTAACTTCCTCTACTTCCTCTCTTCATAAAGGATTTTGCATATGCAAACCTTACTGATGCTTTCCAAACTTTTGATTTATTGATTGATGTTTTGATTTTATTGCATTGTGAGAAGACTGAGTGAAAGATTACATTTTCCATGCATTGATCATAAAACATGTGTATTCAATAAAAGTATTAATCTGCAAATAATTTAGTATGCCTATGATAATGGCATTGATATAATTTATAGAACATTATTGTAGATTAGCTCTCAACCGTTGTAAAGATGAGACTAAAATATTCTGGATTTTCGTCCCCCAAAATAATGCATTTTCAGATAGATTACAGTTATTATTGTTATACTTATATAAGTTATATACAACAGATTTCTGGAAAATTGAATTGACAAACAAGGAACGTTGTTATATCAGAAGCACGAAATCATGTCTTCTTTCCATTGTTCTTTTGGGTTCTTTCATATTTTGTGATGTATTTTATCATTTTTACGTGAAAGTTATAAACATAAATAAGGGACAAAGTGATTTTTATGTGAATTTGTGATTTTGTAGACATTTCTGAAGTCTTCCATATTCTTGTGTGTATCGAATACCTACAGCAAAATTGATAGGTCAAAACTCGAATGTAAAGATCAAAGATAACAGATGAACAGGGAACACTGTGTCGTAGATAAACAAGTGATTTAGATGTTGTAGAATTATATGTGAAAATAATAAAAATGAAAAAAATGTCGTTCAGAATCTGTATGGCATTTTAAAGAAAAACATGAATAAAAATCGAAAAAAAGATAAAGGGGAAAAACAGAAAGAAAAAAATGATGCACATGCTGTGTAGATAGTCGTATTTTCCCAGACCCGCACTGGTGCACTTAGGTAGAGAAAACGATATTGGAATGCATTGAGTACATAGCAAGTGTGATCAGTATGGGAAACCCCTCCAAGAACAAGCCAAGGACAGTCTACTGAAAGTTTCATGTTGTCGAACATTATCAGAGTTATGGTATGTTCATATTTGACAACTGAAATGTGCTTTCTTGATACAAGGGACTGGTTTTGGGAAATAAGACAATGTTCCAGCTCGATTCTGTACGCGATATTATTGTCTTGTTCGACAAGAGGGAGTTAAAAACATTATTCTTGAGTAAGCATTGTTCGGCAAGTCATCGCTGTACGGATATTAGTCAATTAATGTGGTATGTTATTGATGTCTATAGCTCATGGATTTTGACTAACAGTCGGCTACATGGTGCAACTGAACACACGTCATGTTTAAGATGTGGATCAGATTGACAGTGATTGATGAAGGGGTTTTCCATAACAAATATATCTATTGATAGAACTTGATAGCGTCTCATTCCAACTGACTATTGTATTGAATATGAAATAATGACTATGTTTGATAGCAGGTATTTAAACACTTCTCTACTTTCTTGTATCAGGCTTTGGGTATGCTGTGCTTCATATAACATATCTTTCTTAACGGTGAAATAGAGAAGAAAAAATATATATGTTTATCTTTATTTTGATTAGTTATTTCTCTTTCAAGACGCCATAACTATATTTGAGAACGGAAGTATACAACACCAACATGACCAGTGTCAATAGAGACTTCTAGTTGTACAAAAATTAAACGAAGATTGTACAAAAAAACATTCGAAACTAGACATGGTCTCTGACTAAATCAAATAAGTCATGTTCTAGTGAGGTGTCCCGTTTTCTCACTTGTAGTTTCGTGTAAATGGGTACGGACTAAGCGCATCCTATCACCATTAGACATGTCAGTGTAAAACGGGATTGAACTAGATTTTCTTGCAGTAGATACTTGAAATAGTGTCACATTTTTAGGTTGCGCTTGTTGTGCATTTTTGACATTTTGTTGTTATTGAAAGAGATTAAAAGCCAGCTGGAAGGTACAATAACGAAAACCCCTTTTCTGGCAACTGTATAGTCATCTTTATACTTGTATACATTCAATATGTGCTTATTTATTAGATAGATATGTAATTTTGAAAATATTGTGTATAATATATCAAGTTTGGAATAAATGTCTATACGGACATTTTGTAACAGTATAATTTATTTGGTCTTTTAGTATTGTATTTCTAACATTAATCTTTACCTTTCGGGTAGTCTACAAAGTAGTACCAAATTTCACATTCATCACCTGAAACATTGGCCGTTTATTTATTTGTTTTTCTTGGGGGATATTGCATAAGCTACAATGGTTTGAGTGTAATGTATCTACTCAGCAGGAACGTGTTTTAATTTCAGAATATATGAGCTGAACCTCCTTCTTTTTAAATTGTAGAAAAGAGCAATGTTGAAAGGAGTCATTCAGAATCATTCTATATTACCTTATACTATTAATCATTTTCAAACACTGGATGTTTTGAACCTGTTGAATATAAATTTTACTGTGTGATAGTTAATATACAGAGAACAGTGGAGAAAACTTAATTGTCACACTGTGTTGTTCTTTTCAGGTCTAAAATGATGCTACGTTGCTGTCAAGTTAAAAACCACATATTTGCCTGTCTTTTTTTTTCTTCAAACTCGACATTTATAGCCTTTGAAAGTTGGCAAAAGACATTTCTTGCTAAAAATCCAACATTTTGTGGTAATTTTTATATACAGAGTGAGTCAGAAAAAATGTCCCACTTTTTATTAGTTGTATTGTTTGAAGTATGAATATATAATCATGGGTATCATGATATGTCTTGATACAGTTATCCTCCCAGTACATTTAGGTACCATTTTCATTTGAATCTCTGCATGCATGACTGAACATCAGACAATCATTACAAGACTGCCAGATCTCACTTGCGCCAGGTTGCTGGGCGAGGAATAAAATAGTGCATTGAACAAAGACAGTCAGACAGACAGACACACACACACACACACACAATACGCACACACACAACACACACACACGCACACATTCTACTCACTCAGAGGATGTTTGCTAACAATTCAATTCAATTCAATTTTATTTTATTCAAGTCCATTAAAAAAAAAAGTACATTGAAAAACATTGTACATTGACAGCATATTTACATGTAGGATACACAGTATACATTGAACTTTAAACACATATTTAAAAAGAGAAGTAAAGAAAAGAGTAAGAAATCAGAGAAATGGATAATGAACATGAAATGGAAATTTGCAAAAGAACCAAATAAAGGATATGTCGAGGCAATCCCCAGACTATTAAAATACCTAAATTATTGATAAAGAATTAGAAAAGCATAGTGACATTATGGCAAAAAAGGGGTTTAAAAGTTATAAAGTTGGGATGGATTAATTATTTTGTAGAGTATGTGAATAAAAAAACCATAAGTTTTGATTTAAAAGAATTAAGAAACGAAATTTTTTAAATATAATGAGGAAAAGAGTTCCATGTTGATTGTCCTTTTGATTTGAAAGAAAAAGATGATGCTGTATTTTTACATTCATTTTTCGACATAGTAATTTTCTGGATTTCTAGTATTATAAATATGCATTTCTTTTTTACATTTAATAATAGAGGCAAGATTATATGGTAATTTATTATGTTTATATTTAAAGGCCATTATTGAGATACAGTAGTCATTCAATTGATAGATTGTGAGAAGATTTAGTTTTTAAAATAGTGGTTGTGAAGGAGCAGTATAGTGAGACATTGAACATATTCTTACAATCTTTTTTTGCAATTTCAATAATCCAAGGAGACTACTCGGATATGTATTGGCCCATACAACATTGTAATACATTAAATAAGGTAAAATCATTGAATTATACATTAAGATTAAAATATGTTCTGGCAAGAACATTCTCAACTAAAGAAAAATATACTAAATAAGTAAGTTAACCAGGCCGCAAAATAGAGTTACACTTTTACAAGCTCACGGTGGAGAAGAAAACAAATCTTAATTAACACTAAGCTGCTCCCACTTTAAGAAATGTGATCCCAGCTTTCCCATTCTTATGGCTATTTTCCTTTCCTCATCCTTATACTTAAAAATGCTTTTCTTCATCTTTTCTAAAATTGGTACTCGCCCCCCGGATCTTGACATAAATGTAACATACTTCACCACGAAAATTATAGTATTATACATTTTTATTCTATATGAACTACCTGCCAACCCAACAAATATATCTCGCCATTCTAAAACTCAAAAACTTGTACTAAAGCCTGCCATATCTTTTGAACGCTCCCGCAAGATAAAAATAAATGTTTGTATGTTTCTATTTGCTGCTTACAAAACGAACATAAATTATCACCAACAAAACCAAATCTATGAAGATGTTCATTAGTATATATGGCTACATGCAATAATTTAAATTGAAATGCTCGTTGTTTTTAATGAGTATAGTAATTCTTGGTCTAACAAATATTTCTTTTAATTCTTTATCTATAAAATCATAATAATTTTGCCCATCCCTTACCGGGCCTGCAAATCATACGTTTGCTGCAGTACTTTTATGAAATAATCATAAATTGTTCTTGAACCCATATCCAAAGACTGTATTTTATTACCTGAAATTTGGAAATGAGTATTATAGCTTATAACATCAACCTCGAGGAATTGTATTAACCCTAAATCATCCTTCCATAACATGGGTGTCGCAACATATATATCAATAATCATAAGCAAATTATTACCTTTCATACCGAGGTTCATAAATATTGAACAGGCTTAACATGACCTTTCTCAATCAAGTGATTCAATTGAACAATCCCTTTTTTCCAAACAATTATCTATTAAATATAGTTTTTCCATTTATACATATATTCCGATTATTACAAATAATAGGATTCATATAACCCTCCAAATATCTTAAATTATTTGTCTATTGCCATGCTTGCAACATTTCCATATAGTAAGGTGGAATATCTAAAAACGAGTTTAATCTTTTTTAAATCATAATCACATACAAAAATTAATCTACCACCCACAAACTGTAAGCAATGATCATAATTTCTCTCCATATAACAGACGTTTTATCCACATTATGCGCTGTATTTTAACGGACATTTAAAAATTAATCATTCTTAATCCTCCAAAGTCATAATCCTGATACGTTATTGCCCGTTTAATTCGACCTTTCCCCCTCCATATACATTCAAATGAAATTGAATGCACACGCACCCACTCGCGCAGACACGCCGAAATGCCAACAAATAAATGATAATGTCTACATTCTATATATTAGGATTATATTCTTGCTGTTGGGTGTTTTAAGGTGTAACCAGGAGTGCAAACAAAATACTCTGGCCAAAATTCACTTTACATCTACAAGTAGACAAATTCATATCTATACATTGCATGTGAAATATCAATTACAATCATGAATGAGATTGATCTCTACAAGATCAATGCCGTGAATATGAACATTTATGATATATCAATATCGTCGTAGTTAAAGTGATGTATTCCATTAAAATCTTCATTTAGCATGTTAAAACTAGGAGAGCTGCGTCACATTACTTTTATTCATGATGGTATCTACAAGATCAATGCCATGAATATGAACATTTATGATATATCAATATCGTCTTAGTTAAAGTGATGTATTCCATTACCATTTAGCATGTTAAAACTAGGAGAGCTGCGTCACATTACTTTTATTCATGATGGTATATGATGGTATATAGAATAGTTTTTTCCTTCTTTTTAATGTAAGCTTTATCTCCATCTTTCTCGCTTGTTTTTCATTTATGTTACACCGTACAACTATTTTTACCCCCTTCTTTTAGTTGCGCTTGACTGCTCGAAGAGTAATGCCGTTGGGAGGAGAAATTAAACCATTGGTTCCTTGCTTTGGTGGTATCTATGATAAAATAAAAGAACAGTACCAAAATAAACATCACTCCAAATCAAATCGAATCCCATCAAATCAGATTAATTCTTTAAAAAAATGGGGTGTTCCTTATACAAAGTTCACCCCAAAAAGAAGACGAAGCATACCCTTGACTCGTTGTGATTTATACTAATACCGTTTCCATTTATTTAAGTCATGGTCACAACCGCCGTACAATTCTCTCTGCGTCTGCTGTACGACAGATTTCGTAGAAAATCCTTGCGTCGGACGCACGAGTCTGCAAGTTTAAGCAACGCAGACTACGCAAGTGCCTGCAAGAGGTTTAGAGACACCCCCCCCCCGGGGGGGGGGGGGGGGTGGGGTGGGGGGGGGGGTCTCTCCAAACATGACTGATTACGCACCCGCGTCCAGAAAAAGCGTCGAAAGGGTGTCTTTTTCAGCTTTACGGCGTCGTCGACGTTTACCTTTAAAAAGGGTGTTTTTTCAAGCACTGATCGCACACCCCCCCCCCCCAAACAAAAGGGTACCTTTTCAAGTTTACAGGTTTTGACGTTGTGCGATACATACGCCATTAGGGTAATCTCAGAAAAGTTGAGATACGCCATTAGGGTCCATTTCAGAGGTTGATGCATGGATTCGGGGTGGGTAGCCCTTGTGTATAAGAGTGACCACCACCACCCCCCCCCAAGATCGACATGCAGCCGGTGTACTTCCTAGACCTCGTAATTGCGGGTTTTCACGGGCATTGCACTGGCAATTTGCGGTGGTCTACGGAGCCGCGTGGTGCATGCAGTACCCAGCCGTAAGGAGTCGTATCACATCGCATGGTAGTCCAGATTCTGTCCAATTGTTATATATATTTTAATCTTCAATCATCTATGTCCTCCTCCCTTAATCGCATCCCACACCCAGCGCGGTATCTCCACTCATTGGACGATCCCCCCCCCCCCAAAGAACCGTCGGGGTCCAGAATGAGAGGCAAGGACTACTGTCACCGGATCAGCGTCGGTTGAGGGTGTGTTGAGTACAGGCTGTGGATTAATCCAATGGCAATTACAAGGGCTGCACGTGGGTTGTGTTTTCACCTCCCTGATTCTTGCATGTGAGGAGGAGGAGGGGGGGGGGGGGGTAGTTTTTCTGTAGGGAGCACAAGACGGATTTTAAGAATAACGTATTGACCGTATTGACTTTACACACCGGGCTTATGCTGAAAGGGGGTGCTGAAAACGCTCGTATAACAAAGAAAAAGATCTACCCGTATTGACTGGGAACATGCATATATGCGTACCCTAAATAACAATGAGTGGGGGGGGGGTGAAGCTAGCTGCGGATCGACACGTATACGTACATAAAGACGCACGGTGAGTTGTGGCCATTAGCTTTTCTGCCCTGCTGCAATCACAAATTCTTATACCGTAACCAAGAAAACTAACCTCTGTTTGAGGGCATGCTTCAATCTGGTATTTCTGCAGTATTCGTATGATGACCATTTTGGCTTCCATCATTGCAAACCTCATCCCAACGCAGTTACGAGGTCCTGTTCCAAACGGCATCCAAGCACATGGGTGATGTTTCTCACGGTTTTCTTTGCTGAATCTGTTATTATCAAACATATACAAATTATACATAATATTATGCAGTTACAAATTAGTTATAATGCATTCTCAAAGCGGTGTTTTCCCGTCTAAGTATGGTATTCATCTACAAGCAAATATACCTTCGGATGGGACTAACACCCATATGAATGGTCCCTCGATCTTCCTAACTACATTGTATTACTAATAATAAGGTAACATTTTAACGCACCTAATACTACATTTCTAGGCGCTCTGATGCTGTTGTCCTAGCAGACATTATAAATAAACCATAGTACCTCTACCAGACATTTCACATGGACAACTACCCCCGGACAAATATCCTAGGGGATAGTTGTCCGGGGGTAGTTGTCCGGATGGTAGTTGTCCGGGGGGTAGTCGTCCTAGAGACTGGTTGCCCTAGGGGGTAGTTGTGCTAGGGGGTAGTTGTCTTGGGGTAGTTGTCTGGGGGTAGTTGTCCGGGGGTAGTTGTCCCGCGGGGTAGTCGTCCTAGAGAGTGGTTGCCCTAGGGGGTAGTTGTCCTAGGGGGTAGTTGACTGGGGGTGGTTATCCGGGGTGGATGTCCAGGGGGTAGGTGTCCGGATACGGGTAGATTGATGTTGTAGATGCTATTAGATGCTAAAATGAACTGCCTTCTCAGCAGCGAGATAATAATAATTATTATTATATAATTATTATAAATGAACAATTATTTTTACCAATCAATCAGCATACCTGTCAGGATCATACGTGTCCGGGTCAGGCCACAAATTGGGGTCATGATGGATGGTAAAGATAGGAATGAAGATTCGCATGCCTTTTGGAACGGTGAACCCGTTGATGTCGAAAGGCTCATTACATACGCGATCAGTCCTGAAAGAGGAATATTATTGGTTTATTCATATGGTAGTTTGCTTGGTTAACGTGGCACCACAAATTTCTTTCTACAATCCATTATTAGCTTTTAATGTAGCTTAATTGTTTACATAATGCTTTGAAATGCTTGTAACTGCCCCAGAATCACAATTGGTCATTGGTAGTCTATTAGTATAAAGAGTGTCAACAGTGTTTTTCAATTTCGAAATCATTTCACAGATCCTTTTTAATGAGTCAAAACAGAGAAAAACTAACAATCAAAACCTGACAATATAGGTATAGAGCGTATGCATCTTTGGGAATTTGCAAATCACAATAGAGACAAGGAAAAAAAACATACATTAGGGCTGGTGGATACATGCGTTCTGTCTCGCAGAAGATTTGTTCAAGGTAAGGCATTTTCGAGATTGATTGGTATCCGACATCCTCTGCCTCAGGCGCTACATCGTCGATTTCATTCACAAGTTTGTCCTGTACGTCGGGATGTGTTGCAAGTAAGTATAGCATGTATCCACAAGTGGTGTTTGTTGTCTCATAACCAGCCAAGAAAAAGATCAAAGCCTGCATGGTCAAATACAAAAGATGATATATTTCTTTTAGCAGACTTCTTTCAATATAACGTAGGAAAATTACACGTATCTTCTGTCATGGAACATTTAGTTTCGTTCCCCAAAATCTATAATCTGGATTTATATCACACTTCATAAATTGCTACTGAGCACTGTATACAGTACTTGGTTCATCATACAAAGGTCATCGGATTCGTGCAGCCAGAAGGTAGATAATTTCGAGTTCTAGTGCTAGCGTTGGTGCTAGTTTTAATGCTAGTTTGATCTAGCACCAGAGGTGAAATGATTCAATCTCCGCAAGATTTGTTCACCTTTCGGAGGATTCCTACGACTTAAAGGCAATATGGGCAAAAGACACTCTTGGTGCTATTTCCATAGCGTTTAGCATCCTACCAGATGCCCACATTTTTCCTAGATAGCAAATCTATTAAGGTGTTCCGTGCAAGGCATCAAACGCATGACCGTTCTGTCTCCAGTCATTAAGTTAAAACCAAACCAAACCAAAGTATATTATATGAGGATATTTATGGCAAAAGAAAGGTATTCTGTGAGGTTTATGTCAAATTTATATGAAGAACAGAAATTTCTTTAATATTCAAAATTTTACTTATATTCTTTAAACTCAACTTTTGAATATATTCCAATGATGAAGGGATTACCTGGCTGATCACCTCACTTTCGTTTAGGCTGATTTTGTTAGAACTCTTTTTCTGAAGTCCACCCTCATCAATGGCCTCATCTTCTGGGTCACCGTGGATACCATCTGCTTTATTCTTGTTATTGCCGGTTATGTCTCTGATTTGGGCGTCCAAAAGAAGCTGAAGATAGTCGATCCTCTATTCGAATTATAATGTAATAAAACATTACAAAGTAAACTTATACTCTTTGGAATAAAATTGTTTAAAAACATGAAATTAGTGTTGATCACGGATATTAAAAGAAAAGGAGATATTTTAGAGATATCTAGAAACAGTCAAAATAAGGGTTATACGAATGAATTTATCGCGGGGGCTCGTTCTAGAGATGAAGAGCACATGTCTCAAAAGCGTTCTCACCAGCAATGGTAGGAACGTACGGTAAGGATCTTGACTACGGTGTGTTGCCCCCTCGGAGGCCAATGTCATTATTTTATTTGTTTACTGACCGTGAAGAAGATCGTGATCGGCTACGCTTCACGATTCTGAACTCAGGGTACGTTACATTTTGTAACGAGTTGGTTTCATACAGTATCAAATTTGCATAATGAAGACAAGACTACCAGAAAGCTTGGATAAAACCATGCTCACATGCTTTTACATTTATATGGTTTACATACGAGCCATAACATGACGATCCATTTTGAGTGTTGAATCAAACTCCACTCAAGACTTCTGTACGAGTTGTTGGATCAATAGAAAGGTCAGAAATACTATAGAAGTGACACCAGGCCCATGCTGCCATGCTTGTTGGGTAGATGTTATAATAAACCCAATTTTGTTTAAATTGAGGAGCAATCTCTTGGACGCAATTTATTTCTGAAGATGTTTAAGACAATTTTATAGAGACAGAAGAGACAGAAGGGCTTGGTTCATTATTTATTTCCTTTTAAGGATCAGCGAAAATTCACAGGCAAACTTCATCCGAATACGAGTGCTAGAATACACAATACTCTTCGATTATGTCAGGCAGTGGGTTATGGGAACATGCTGAAGAATCGTGGTCCGTTAAATGATCCTCGAGGAACACCATGATCAAGAGACTGTGGGATTAGATGATTCTCATGTAATTTACATCGGCTGGTGCTACCCAAAAGATAAAAAGTAAACCAGGTTTGAGCAGTAGAGCTGTTACACACTTCAGATGGCTGATGTAGGATCTAATAAGTCAAATGCAACCATTGGCAACCAAAACTCTCTATAAAATATAATAAAAAAGCTTCACATTCCTTGGCCATAGCCTGCAAGATATCATTCTTTATTTTGTAAAAGGCCATCTCAGTAGGGCCACGATGTTGTCGATAGGCTCACTTACAATCATTGGTGAGCTCATTCCACTCCAGGTGCTTTGAAACCGGACTAAGATCTGATTTTCAATGATCTTGGATAAAAAGGGAAGATTGGCGACCGGTCTATAGTAATTTGAGTTATCTCTATCAAAGTTGACAGTGATTTCTATCAGGGATTGTGGGAAGTCACTTTACTCCAAGGTAGGCTTAACTATTGTCACAATATAAAGAAGAAATTTGACAACGTTTTGTTTAATGGGAAAATTATTTTATTAGCGAATCTTTTAGAATTAAGTGTTTAATAGCAAATAGTTGGAGATAATTATGTTCAAGAGGGTGATGAGTACAAGAAATGTCGTTTCCTTATCAGCATCACCCAACTGGTCATTGCAGCATGACGAAATTACTTTTAGAACTAGCCTGATAAGCTTGTGGATCTAATCCAAATACTTGATATGATCACTAGCTGTAGACCAAGATATTTCCAGTCGTCATCTGGCATGCCTCGCTTCATACATTTCGTGGGAGTACCCAGCTGGATAAAAACCAGTGAAAACTTGTTTGAGTTGAATGTGTACAGGGATATAGGCTCATATGGATTGAAATGATATAAATAAAAGCATATCTTCCTCAAACAATGGTACCCTTGAATGAGTATGATTGAACAAGGTGTAATTTCATCGTAATACCCTCCTCAATAAATGATTGTCGTAAGAATTGACTGTGAAAACCAGGGGCGGTGATTTCTTTTCATGACCGGGGGGACGAAATGCGAGGGACGGGGAAGCAGTGGCGTATAATGAGCAAAAACGGGGGGGGGGGGGGGAGAAAAAAATCCGCATCCCCACTCTTACATGATACATGCAGGCCCCGCGGGACGTTTTCAAAGTGGGGGGGGGGGGGGGCCTCCTTAGAGCCCCTGGTGGGGTCCAGAGCAAAGCCCCCGGAAGCTCAGGGTTTTTATGCATTTAATCACGGTCAGATGCGCAACCAAGGGCCAGCCTTAGGGCCCTTGGTGGGGTCCAGGGGGCAGATCTCCCGGAAGCTCAGGGAAACCCATGCCATTTTAGTATCGAGTTAGAAATAAACAAAGTTTGAATGTTATTAGGGGGCAACTACCCCCAAAGCCCCCCCCCCATCATTACGCCAGGGCGAGGGAGCATTGTGAACGAGAGGGGTGAAGGTGACGAAAATGACAACCCCCCCCCCCTCACAGGTTTTTGAAGTTTTGTTGTATTAACAAATTACATTCCTTAGCAAAACAATAGTATAAAAACAAGCAATATACCGTTTTCACACTTCACTTTTCTCGAATATTTACTGTATACTCCCGATCGAGAAGATTTTTGCATTTTATTTGTCTAAACGCTGCACTCTTGGGCCCTCCAAAGCCTAACATTTTGTTGCAGTCTTAGTCATTATTTGCTATACACTTATTTTTTTCTTCTCACTTTTCAATTTTTCAGGGGGGAAGATCCCCCCTACAAAAATTGAGGAGGGGACGTGTCCCCCCCAGTCCCCCCGAGATCGCCGCCCCTGGTGAAAACAAGTGAAGTATGAAGTACAAACCTTTTCACCATCTGATTTCTTCGACTCTAGGCGAACCGCACACGTCTTCCTGACGATATCGGCGAAGAATTGTGTTGATTTCCTATCGATGATATTGAAGTCGAGATATTCGAGGATGGGTAAGGCCCAAGGGAAAAGAGCTGGGTAGAAAGATATTAAGCAGATGGAAACCTTGTAATTATGATTTGTCACCAAAATTAAAGAACGATAAAACCGATACTCTTTGTTTCAATTTACTCAGACCATATACCATAATAATAATAATACTCAGCTTTTATATAGGGCGAATTATTATTCTATTAGTGAGCACTAATTTTTTTATTTTTTTTTGGCCCTTGAAAATTTGAAAAATTGCACCCAACCCCTCTCCACCCCACCCCCCCCTTGATCGCCAGGGGGGGGGGGGGGCATCTCCAAAAAAAGGTTAAAATTAATGTGTTTTTACACGTTTTTTTTCCCGGATATTATTAGCCCGGTCATTGGATTCATTTATACTCTATGTGCACCATCTCCACTCCCTGTGGAGTATTCCTACCATATGGTCATATGTCAATTGCTAACACAAAGGCTTTCGTCATCCTACCAGGTCCCCATTTCTCTCCTGGGTATGGAGTAGATTAATGAAGATCAATGCCTTGTCAAAGGACATTAATGCCGTGTCAGGATCGAACCCTTGACCTTTGCATTTCGATTCAAGTGTCTAAACTACTCGGATACGACACCTCTAAAAGGGAATAGGCAATTCGTAATTAGGAAATGGTTCGGAAAACCCCGAATATCCATAAATCTTTTTTAAATGGAAAAGTCAAACTCTGAGCATTTTGGAACAAGATATGTAGGTGCTTCATCTATACATTTTGTTTGCCCTCTTTAGAAGAATACTTCCACCTATGTTCCATAGAATGTAACGTCGGTGCATAAATGAATAATGATTCCATAACTTTCATGAGCAGCTATCCAGTAGTCGTCTCGGTGGGTTTCACAATTTTGCACTCAAGACCCTTTTCTGCCCATGTGCACATGGGTGGCTTATGAACCTAAAGTGTTACTTACAGACTATTACTAGCAATGGGCCGGAAAAGGTGTTGCCTACAAAGGCCTTCTTGGCGTTGGTGACGAATGGATGATGACGGTTTTCTTGGCAGTCTACGTTAAGCCCAAAGGCACAGCTTGCTATAGTGTCCATTACAAACGCTCCTACCAATCTACAAGTTAATAGTACAAGAGAAAATGTAGCTTCTGCGATATCAAACATTTTAATCTAGGGCTTTGTAACCCTTCACCATGAAGGCTATGTGGATATCCTTTAAGAAATATGACATTACTATTAAACATTGCACATTGTATAAAGGTTAGACCATGATTAAGACGAGATTACAGATTTTAATTTATCTTTCCCCTAAGAATACATGTATATCATTTTCTTTCATGGCAGTACTTACTCTCTGCACTCAATGTTCCCATGAAGCTCCTGGTGTTTCTCTAGGTGCTTCAAAAGCCTGTCGGCGCACTGATTTATTAGCGGAGACATCTGAACAGGTAAAACGAGTATAGATCCAAACAAACAAAGGGTTAAGAGTGAGATGGTAAAACCGAGTGTTGTAGTCGAGTCCATAACTTCGAAGGCCAAGATTCAGTCTAATCCTAGTCTCCACTTCCAAGTATTCACATTAACCCACTAAGATTGGAACTCTCACCCCTCATCGCTACAAGATCGCAAAGACTGTCAAGAAGTAAACTCAAGTGTAATTTTCAATACCCTTTTTGTAGCCTCTACCCACTGCATCCGAATCCCTGTTACACTCAGGCGCGTACGCAGGGGGGGGGGGGGGGGGGGGTTTAGGGGGTTAAACCCCCCCTTTGGTATTTT
>JAVYIG010005816.1:0-129287 GCA_035222895.1 Strongylocentrotus droebachiensis
CTCGAAATGTATACAGTAATATTCTTCTCATTTCGACATTATCAGCCATTCGTTTTCTATAACGTTTCCTAAAATAAATATAAGGTATACTGTGCATGCACATCATCAGGGATATGTTATGATAATTAATCTCAAGGAAGGGATGCTGCCGGCGTACAAGCAAAATTAATGGAGGAAAAGAAAACATTATGAAAGATGAACATGGAAAACGACATTGATTTTTGTCGTTGTCTCTCCGTTCCCCCCCCCCCCCGCCCCAGCTCTGATTTTGTTCTTTTGTCCGTCTCTTTTTTGTTTGATTTGTACTTTCGCTAAAGTACAATGTCCGACGTATAATAGTACCGTCAATATATATTAATAAACATTTTTTTAATATCAATTTGATGCAACAGAGATTTACATTCAAACTTTCACTTTGTATATTATTATTGTACAGTTCCCTATAATAAATATACGGTGTATATTTGTACATCATCAGGGATATGTTATAATAATTAATCTCAAAGAAGGAATGGTGCCGGCATACAAGCAAAATGGTGAAACAACATTGGGAGATAGACAGAGAGAGAGACAGACAGAGAAAGCGAGCGAGAGACAGATGGAGAAAGAGAGAGAGAGAGAGGGGGACATAAAGAGAGAGAGAAAAAGAGAGAGAAACAATCATTTTTCATAATCATGTTTTCTGTGTCATTTTTTCTGTGAACACCATTGGCAGATAGACAGAGAGAGAGAGACAGAGTGAGAAAGAGAGAGGGAGAGCGGGGGGGGTGGTAGAAAGTTGGACGTAGTCTGTACTGTATTTTATTATTATACTAGTTGTCTCTCCGATCCAAAGATGGAAAATGGCGTTGAGAGAGCGAGCGAGCGAGAGAGAGAGAGAAGCAAACATTTCCCCTATCATTTTTCGTCTGTGACAATACTTAATCTCATCCTCTTGTTTATTCCTTTATCTTTGCATGATTGTAATATCTTTGAATGAATATTTTAGATAGGGTTAAATCTGGCTATGCGTTATATGATTAACAATTCTTATTAGGAGTATGTCGGAACGTACTTTCGAAAATCGCCAAAAAGAAAACAGTATGAGAGATGAAGTAGAATGACCGGTTTTAGAGAGCGAGAGAAAGTTTGGCGCATCGTTATAGTCTGTATAACTGTATTTATTATAATGCTAAGTGTCTCTCCTTTCGACCCCACCCCTCATTTATGTATCAGAGCCGTATGACTTTGATGTGCGCCGCGGGTAATTACCAAACAATAGGCGGGGCATTGAGTAATACCCATCAATAGGCGGGGCATTCAGAAATACTGAACTATAGGCGGGGCATTGAGTAATTACCAAACAATAGGCGAGGCATGGAGTAACACCCAACAATAGGCAGTGCATCTGCGCGGGGGAGGGTCACAGAACTCTTAAATACGTATTTAAGAGTTCTGTGGGGAGGGTTCCCTCCGTGCGGTACTTTTCATGTCACTGTCAATCAACAACTGGCTCACGACACGTCAACCGTGGATAGCCCCGCCCCCCCCCCCCCCCCCTCCCCCTCCCAAGCTCGACCCTACCCAAAGCAACACACTAACGTACACATCACAATACTGCGTATACTATTCTGTTCTGGGATTATCACAGATTTCCACTCATGACCTTTTTTCTTCAAAATATTATGATAATAAATTGGTGACGATTAAGATGGTTTTAAGTCAAATTGAAATTTGAATTGAAAGATATGATATTAAGAGGGTTCAGACTACACGATTCCTAGACACAAGTATTGATTCAGATTGTAAATGAAAAAACACATGTTAATGAAACACTCGGGGATGTTTCTAAATTGATTGGAGTTATAAGTAAATTAAGATCGTATTGATAATCAATAACTCATTAGTTTTATCACATTTTTCATATAATATCATTTATTTATAATATATTTCTTGCAAAAAAGAGTTGTGAGAATAACTGCTAAAACATCATATCGTATTCAAACAAAACCAATATTTTATAAAGTTTACTATTTTATCTGTATTTTTGTTTTATATGCATACCAACTGCATTATTTATGTATTCCTACATCATAATATGCTTCCAGCTAACTTTCAAGGTATATTTTTATTATGTAACAATGGGTATCATCAATAATAATACTGAATATGCAAATGATTATCGTGTAATCAAAGTACGGAAAAATTCAATCGCAAACGCAAATCATTTATGTAAAGCGCCTCTATCATGGAATAAATTACCAGATGAACTTAAACACATGCAGTAGAACTGTAAACGTTTTGAACATAATATTGAAGAAATAGTACTGTTGTTACATAATTTCATGAAGGATGATAATTATCGATTATTGTATGATTGCAAGTGAATGGTCACAATATTTGTGTTAGGCTTATGTTATGTGTTTCGTTTAGGTGAAGGTTAGATTAAGCTATAATTAATTTGTTGCACTAATTTATTTATATAATTCTTGTTTGTTGTATTATGGTTTTATCTGTTAAATCATCTTTGTTGTTATACTTTTGTCATCACAATGTTACCTTTTGTGTTAACTCACTTTCATGTTTATTTGCCTTTCAAGATTCAATTTCAATGGTTATCCTTTATGATGATGGTTATAAGGATATCGACTATGATAACGGTGATGATGTACGCCCGTGAGAACGATCCTGCCATTAATAATGTATTAATTTATTTCTTAAGAAATTTGTGAAATCTACAAGTTTTGGTCCTTGTGGTGTTATAAATATATACGTTTGTAATGATATGGTGCAAGATATAGTTACTCAAATTCAGGCCTATGCAACTGATGTACATCAAAAAAAAGCGGGGCACATGGTAGAAGAATCATTTATCTGGAATATATATTTATCAAAGTCAGTAATAAGCACAGCAAACAAATATATTATAGCGCTTTTATTTAAAGAAGAGTCGGATCACTTAATATACATCGCCGAGTCCCTAATGAAACCCTCAATGACTGTTAACGTGCAGATTAGCATGCCTTTTGTTAGGAGTCCAATCAACGTCACTCGCGTAATCCCACAACGCTGATTGGATGAAAGTGTCTTAACAATGGCCCAATCACGGTAACCTATACCGAGAGCGCGCGGTCGTTGTGAATAGGCATCAAGGGGATTAACTTGCCGCTGAGCGGGAACTTTCAAGTTTAGGTATAAGTTTTAAATTACTAAGCGTGTAGAGGGGTATAAATTGAAGACCTGTACACCTAACCTTCAGGTCTCCAAGAATAATTCTCAGAGAACTACATCGCTTTTGCTAGATCACTTTCCCTCATCTTATAATCAATTCGACTTGTGTTGTTGTTGTTGTTGTTTGGTATTATCGGCGTTTAATACTCAGAGAACTACATCGTTTTTGCTAGATCACTTTCGCTCATCTTAAAATCAATTCGACTTGTGTTGTTGTTGTTGGTGTTTGGTATTATCGGCGTTTCATTCTTTTTAGAATATTTACGCCTTTCACTTGATTACTTTTTTTTTTTTGTATTAATTTGTTTAATTATAACTACTGAATTGTTTTTGTGATTAGCTAGTTTACATTTTGTAATTGTACATATATATTTTGAACTTGAATGTAATATGTATAAAGTTTTGGTGCGTTAATTTGTTTAATTATAACTACTGAAATGTTTTTGTGATTAGCTAGTTTACATTTTGTTATTGTACATATATTTTGAACTTGAATGTAATATGTATAATGTTTTAGTGTGTTAATTTGTTTAATTATAACTACTGAATTGTTTTTGTGATTAGCTAGTTTACATTTTGTAATTGTACATATATTTTGAACTTGAATGTAATATGTATAAAGTTTTAGTGTGTTAATTTGTTTAATTATAACTACTGAATTGTTTTTGTGATTAGCTAGTTTACATTTTGTAATTGTACATATATTTTGAACTTGCATTTGCATTCATGTACTTGTAGCGTAGTACTATTTGCAGTTTTATATCCATGTGCATACTGTACTGCAATGAATGTAATATGTATAAAGTTTTGGTGTATTAATTTGTTTAATTATAACTACTTAATTTGTTTTTGTGATTAGCTAGCTTACATTTTGTAATTGTATTACAATTGTACATACGTGTGGGTGTTACACATGAATAATGTAAATTGAATTGTGTCAAAGTCAATATTGTGTAATATTAGAATAGTTGTTATTAAAAAAATTAATACAAAAAGTGTTTGAGGACAATCTTTATTGCTTTCTTTGTCACATCTAATCTGTAGCTTTACTTGTAAATATGCATCCTAGTTTTGGAACTCTACATCTACATGATAACCCAATATTACCATAGTTTTGGAACTCTACATCTACATGCAGGCGCGTACGCAGGATTTTTTCAAGGGGGGGGTTTTAACATTTATAAATCGGGCCGAAAATTTCGCAACGACTCAGCCAGCCGCTGAATAAGCGGGGGGGGGGGGGGGGGGGGGGGTAAGAGGACACTTTTTTTTTTTTTTTTGGTCTCGAAATTTGAAAATTTGACATGTTTCTCCGTTGGGGGGGGGGGGGGTGGTGAGGTCCCTTGTTTAGGTCATCCATGAGAATTGTTGGTTTCAATTGGCCAATTGGTTTCAATGGGACCAATTGAAGTCCAAATTAGGCCAATTGGTCCAATTGAAACCAATTGGGGACCCATTAAAGTCTAATGGGGCCTAGGCCAATGGGGCCAATCCGGACCAATTGAAACCAATTGGGGACCCATTAAAGTCTAATGGGGCCTAGGCCAATGGGCCAATTTGTCCAATGGGGCCAATCCGGACCAATTGAAACCAATTGGGGACCCATTAAAGTCTAATGGGGCCTAGGCCAATGGGGCCAATTTGTCCAATGGGGGCCAATCTGGACCAATTGAAAACATCTGAGGTCCCATTGAAACCTGTTAAAACCTATTGAGACCAATTGAAACCAATTGAAACCAATTAAAATTCAATTGGTGTTCAATTGGATTTTCGTCTTGGGAAGCCAGTCGAGTCAGAACGAGCGATGAGGTAGTAGTTAGTACTACGTAAGCCGGTGGAAACTTAGGTGCAAATATCCTCGAAAATATGCAGTTTACGAGGAAAATTTTCAATATTTAGTGATAACAAAGTAATAACATAGTACTGAGATACAAGGAAATAAAAATGGCTTGAGTTTGAACTTGTAAAATACATCAAATTAAAACAACAAATTAGGGGGCGAGATGACCAAAAAAGTGGGGGCGAGCTGACCAAGAATCCCAAAATCGGCAAAAAAAATCGGGAGGCGACATGACCAATTGGGGGCGACTTTGTAAGGGGGCGGGCTGGCATTGGGCGACCTGACGTGGAACCATGCGATACGTCACAACCCGGAAGTTTTGAAGGGAAATTTGCCCGGATGTCTAGGTCTCGCTCATTCACGTAGAAAGTGTACCAGAGGTTTTCCCAAAGGGTTTTTCCAGACGCCCCCTAAACGAGGATTTCAAAGGCCAATGAAAATTCACCCTAAATGAGGACTTTGTGTGAGTTTTTCCCCCATACACCCTAAACGGGTACATAAAAAAAAAGTGTACAAGTAGCTAGGAGCCTACTGTTAAACTGTAACCCCTTGAGTATTTGCAGTGCGCGATATATAGGGACTACCATTTAAGTTGTTGACAATGTAAAATAAATCAATTGAATTGCGCTTCTGATGTAAACAAATTGCGAAAAATTTCTGGCAAAAATGCCCCTAAATTCATGATTGTGTGAATCCTGAATCTGCCTTGATAATGTTGTATGGATCAACGTTCTCTTGCAAAATAATTAGGGGTGGTGGTGGTCATAAAATGTTTTAATTTTAAGTGGGAATGAAATTAAGTACCGGTTTATTCCACTAAAAATTGTTTTTTCCAGCTTAAGAAGTTACGGATCTAGGAAATTGTTAAGAGGGATGGGCATAAATTTGCTCTTTTGTTCAAATTGATTTTGCAGTAAAGGCGAGTCAATTAAACGGGGTGACAAATTCTCCTGCAAAAGCCAGCACGATCGATTAACAAAAGTCGTAGTCACTTAATATTAGCTGTTCATGTGTTGTGTTAGATTTGAAAAACAATTCTGTTTTGCGAGGTTCTTTTGTCCCTTCACTGCCTAGATATAAGGAAAGATATGCCTTTTTTTTTAGAAAATCCTCTCCCTCGTTCTCTCTCTTTCTGTTTAATATGAATGTGTGTGTGTGTGTGCGAGAGGATGTTTGTATGTGTTAATATACTCATCCCTAAAAATCAGAATCATAGCTGAAAAACATTTGTATTTGCAGGAAAGAGCTTCTTCATCATCTTAACTTGTTTTGTTTAATAAAGAAATCTTTATTTAGTCACTGGCTGACTTTACAAATAGTGTATGAGGACGGACAGAGCAATGTGGATTAATGGACTTTATTAAAGAATACACAGCATGAAACTGATATCGAAAAGCCATATTTACATCGCTCTTATATGTCCTGGTAACAAATTCCACAATAACAAATTGTCTCACTAAACAGCCCATTTCAGTAACAACATGCAAACAGATGAAGTCAGCTATCATACATGCTTATGAAGATATAAAGGCAACAAGTACATGCATTTCCCAACAGAAGGTTCTTTAACACAGCTTTGTGAATTACTGGCAGTCCGGTACAGCAGTTGCATATCTTGATAAAATTGGAACTGAATGTTAGGATCAATGATTGATCTATATCATTGATGGTAAATGCTAAAACATGTCACATGTCATGACTAGTTCAATGGAGATCAAATGAACTGAATGACACAATAACAAACAAATCCAGAAACACCAGATACTGTCTACGAGAAGCAGGTAGGTCCTGTCAATTGGTTTACGTATTGCCAAAACTGAAAATCTACTAAAATATATAAGGATATCCAAATGCAGGAGGGATCAAATCGCAATAATGCTTGAAAGGAAAGCCGGGTCATCAAATTATAGACTCCTACACAAATTGATTCATCTTTGCATATGCTTGGTATGGCAAATGGCAATTGTTATATTTCAAAAAGTTTCATGTCTAGGGGCATATGCAATTAATGTTTTAGTAAATGTTGCATGCGCACCTCTGCTCAGTCAGAGAAGTGAACTACCTGTAATTATATACCTGAACAGTTCTGAAGAAAAGTAAAAAATCTTGCAGATTTATTTGAATAAAACAACAATCAAACTGGTTTAATACCGTATATACTTTCCAGTCTCTATAGTTTTCAGCAAAAATAATCAGTGCCATGTCATTAGCATTTCCCTCTAGTCAACATTGGATCTTGTACCAAATGGAAAATGAATTTAACATCACTTTATTTTGAATATTGACTGGTCTGCACATATATTTACATCACATTGTAAAACTGTAAAAGTCACAACTACTTATTCTTCACAAAAGAATAATTTACAACTTTCATACAAATGTATTTGAAGCCATTATAAACACAAGCATGTCCTTTCATGAGAAAACCTGTTTCTAATAGATTTGGCAAGTCCTATCACTTCCATCACATTTATCCCCATGTTTGCTGTGCACAGCAAGCCCGTTCCAAGAATAATTATGTTTTCCTATACGTTTCAACCCAATCAGCCATTTCTTTCTGCCTGAAACATAAACAGGTATGTTCACGTAGGAAAATGATCCAGTTAAGCCACACTAAACAAAGAACAAAAGTTTTGAGGCCCCCAGTGAAAGTTCATTTCTGAAATTTGATTGTAAACCTAAGAGCACAAAAGAGGTTAAAACTCTAAATTACTTAAGTTACCATCAATACAGAGAAAACATACTTTAGATTCCATCTTTTATTTCAGTTGCAAAATACATACGCTGATGGAAATATATCTCAATGAGACTGTTATGTACATAATGAATAATAAGTTATGAAGATAAATGCCATCATCTACTAATAAATGTAACTGATGAATGGGTAGTTATACATGAGGTTGCCAACGGATCTACCAGAGTGTAGTCTCCTTCTAGAGAACAGCATCTGCACATTGATGTGAAGGAACCAGACTCTTTTGTTAAGTTCTCACACTAATCAAATGTCAACTGAAAAACTAGATGAAAATCTTTGTCCTCAGCAATTCCTACTTGAAAGGTGCATCTCCTTTTTGATGTAGATGGGCCTGTATGTCCTGCTCATCAGCTCTCTAACATCTCTGTGAGGTTGTGAACTCAACCTTCAGGGTAAACCTTTTTATTGGGCAGTTCTTACTTGACAGTGGTATCTACTTGTCGATGTGAAAGGAATCAACTGTCCTGGGGGTGTTTCGCAAAGATTTTAAGTTGAACTTATCTCTAAGTTGGACTTAACACTTATGGAAAGCCGTTACCATCTATGAAAATATTTTGCAAAAGTTCTTTAAAAAAGGCATAAAATGTTGATTCAAATCATTAATATTTTCTATTATCAAGGAGATTTCATGTTCTTGATGTGGAATTTATAAAAAGTCTAAAATACTTGAATTTTCACTGATGAATTTATTTTATTTTAAGGCTACAAATAGCTCTCCTTAACTGTTTAAGTCCAACTAAGAGTTAAGTTGGACTAAGAATCTTTGTGTAACACCCCCCCCCCCCCCCCCCCTGGTTAGCTCTCAAATGCTAATTTCGTCCTTGTTTTCACGAAGTGACGGTAGTGAGGAAAATCGTAATGCAAAGTGAATGCAATTTTTGTTCACCACCGTCACTTCGTGAAAACAGCGACGATTTGATTCAGTCAACTGATCTATCAGAACAAAGATTTTGTCTTGGACAATTCCTTCTGGACAGCTGCAATTTCATGTTGATGTGAAGTCACCTGACTGTCCTTGTCAGCTCTGAAATGCTCATGTGATGCTGTTCACTGTCAATCCAATGGATAATAGTCTTTGTCTTGGACAATTTCTTCTGGAGAGCTGCATTTGCACACTGATGTGAAGAGGCCAACTCGCATTGTCTGATCTCATTTAAATTGAAATTTTCAACTGATTCTTTAAATAAAATTGTCCTTGTCTTGTATATTTCCTACTTGACTGCAGCATCTGCTTGTTGATGTGAAGGGACCTGTCTCATGAGACTATGATCAATGGTCTGATGAAGCATCAAGCCTAGCACGCCAGCACGGTTTGTCATAGCCGTCTTCACATTTCTCTCTTGCTCCAGCAGGTCATCAAGTCTCAACCACTGTGAATGAATAACAACATAATCAGAATTATTTTCATGCAAACAGAAATATTCAAGAACTCGCATTTTCACAGCTGATATCTATCAGCAAGTCAAAATCATGGACTTACATCCTGTATGTCTTACATTTAGAATAAACCCTAATATTTGTCAGACTCTTCTTGTTTCATAAAAAGACTCTTTATTTCTTTTGCACTTTTTCCCTTGGATACCTCCTTCATGACATTCCCTATAATGGATTCCATCAGAAATTCATGAATTATCACAGATTTCTCATAAAGATATTCTACTGGTATCAGCTTTATCACATAAAAGTTCCATGGTACCTAACAAAAAGAAAAGAAAAGAAACTAGATGGAATTCGACTGCGCGCAGTCGAAAATGATGCCTCCGTCATAGAGCAATTTTACAAACCAAAACAGAAGAAATTTTTCGAATTCAAGTTCAATTGTAATCCATTGACAGGTTCTCAGAATATCGTGATTACAAGCAATTTCTCATATACATATATGACCCTTTGATCTTTGACCTCATGACCCTAAAATCTACTCAGTTCATTGGCTCTGCAAGATCTCCTGAGACAAATAGTAATCCATCTGTCAGTTCTAATGAGAATGCGTTCACAAGCTATTTTTGCATACGTAATGAGCCCATGACCTTTGACCTTATGAACCAAGAATCTACTCAGTTCATTGGCTCTGCAAGTAACATACATGACCTAATTTTGGCAGGAATCCATCAATCGATTCTTGAGATAACGCGATCACGAGCTGTTTTTGCATACATAATGAGCCCTGTGACCTTTGACCTTTGACCTCATGACCCCAAAATCTAATCAGTTCATTGGCTCTGCAAGATACATACATGACCAAAGTTTGGCAGGAATCCATCAATCAGTTCTTCAGATAACGCGATCACGAGCTGTTTTGGCATACCTAATGAGCCCTGTGACCTTTGACCTTTGACCTCGTGACCCCAAAATCTAATCAGTTCATCGGCTCTGCAAGATACATACATGACCAAAGTTTGGCAGGAATCGATCAATCGGTTCTTCAGATAACGCGATCACAAGAACGGGACGTACGTACAGACGTACGTACAGACGTACGTACGGACGGACGGACAACCCGAAAACATAATGCCTCCGGCTACTTCGTAACGGAGGCATAAAAACTCACCCATCTGACTCTCTCTAGATCAATCTCTGCTCTTCTCAGCTTCTCCCAATTATGATGCCTATTACACTTTCGCTTGGGTAGATGGCAGAATTCACCCGTTTCCTTAAATACATTAGCCACTAAAGGGCAGCCACACACTTCTTTTTCACCGACCTATTGAAAAACCAAACAAAAACTTTTTCTAAGATATCAATTACTTAATTTAAAACATGTAATGAGGGGTTAAGAACATGTAGAACACAACTACTTGTAAAGTCCTAAATGAGAATATAAAATGAAAAATTCATACCTTTATCAACTTTGCCTACTAATGATATCAATATGTTAAATGTATTTGGCAGGTCTCCATATACAGTGCACAGAAGACGAAAATGGGACTGAAGTGAATTGAACTTTACCATCCAACAGATATAGATTCACAAAGATATATTCTTTTGATAACGAGTATATGGCATGAATGCTAACAGGGAATGCAATACTTGTAAAGATTACAAGTGGAAAAGAGAGTCTCTGCGTTTCACAATATAATGTTCAGAATTCAAAAACTGTTGATACCATGTACCTTCATATCAAAATGTCATTTAAATCTGTCAAACACTACTAAAGTTATCGAACGGAAACCAGATTTGTTACGAAAACATTTAAACTATATCCCCTCCGACTTCGTCGGCGAGGGGATAATAAAAGTTGGTGAAATCTTACCTTTGGTTCTTTGGTGTGTTCAGGACATAATACTTTCAGCCTCTTACAGTAGGTGTCCTGCTGTGCATTGTAATAATCACAGAACATGGACTCCCTGTCAAATAAAACAACACCAATAAAAAAAAAATATTCATGACAATACCGGTAGTTGAATTTAGTCACTGCAAACATGTTTACACACAATACAAGATGATATTAAATAGTCAAGCCTTTTCCAAAGATGTCTGCAATAGTAAGATTTCTTATTGTAACAACTTATGTGAACATCAAGGTTTCTAATTAAATAGATGCAAGATTTTCTAGGTATTGCCATGGAAATACGGTTTAAAGAATACCAACAATTTGTTTAGCACTACCTCTGACACCGTAAGATTTCAAAGAATTGTGAAGAAAAGTAGCTGTCATGCTAGCAAACTGCACATTTACACATTATTTCATGCTAATTACTGCCACTATCCTTAGAAATTTGAAATATTGAATCATCATTCAGGAAATTGAATTGCACCATGCTACCAACGTTAAAACCCTAATTTGTACAGTGCCACAACGTGTGGGTCAGTCTATTTTTACTTTATAATACAGAAAGAGAGTGACATTTTAAAATCTTTTTATCTAAGTTAATATACAGTACTTGCAATTAAATATTTGTTGTATCTTGCTTTTCTATGCTATTTATTTATGTTCAGTCACATGGATTGGACAAATAGACCCTCGGTTTTATAGTTATTTAGTTAATCTTTATCTTTTCTAAGCATCTATATGACTCACTTCAAAATTTACTGTTGTTTTGTATACACTGTTTCTTGATTTTGCCTTTGCCAAATAGTAATAGTAATAGTTATAACTTACCCAACAATTCTTGTTTGGTATGCAGATCCATAGGATGTCTGGCTTTCATACTGAAATAGTCATTTAAAAAGGAGCAAAAATAATATAAGGAAAAGAAAAATATACATTGTCATACTACTCATAATACTCTCCAGATATGCATAAAAGTAACAGATTATAAATGATTGATATTCCCCAATTCCATATGGAAGAAAGGGGTGGGGACTTCCATAATTAATTGTAGAAGTAATCTTCTCTTTTAATTTTCAAATAAGATATTAAAATATCTTTCCTACAGATAGTAAGTCTTCTTCGGCCATGACATGGATCTATTTCAAAACCAGATGGAAGGTTAGCTTGGCAAACACCATCTAATAGAAGAAGAAAGATGGGAAGACCAACATGGAAATGGACTGATAACATCAAACAGTGGACAGGAATGTAATCTAAGCAGTCAGCTAAAACAGCTGAAGACAGAAAGTTAATGACAGAAAGTTAATGAGAACGGCCTCCAAGCTATGGGACATAGATAGATAGATCAAGAAAGTGGATTGACTTACCTTTCTGAAGCACTTGCTCATATGCATGAGAGCCTTGGTGGGATTAATGGAATGTCCACAGGTTACACAGTTCACACTAGCCTCTGCCTCCTCTTCATTGTCTGTACTCTAAATAGCAAATGAAAACAGTACCGATAGACAGTATAAAACTACTGCTCAAATTCTATAAAATAAAAAAATCTGTGTGTAGCGACAGCCAAAGGGAAACACAAAAAGTGGTCTTTCTAGACAAGTTCCTTTTATGTTTCAATGAGAAACCATTGTCAAGGGAAACCCCAAAATGTGGTCTTTGTAGACAGGTGGTCACTAAAGCAGGTTTGACTGTATGTTGCAAACTTATCCGTGCAATCCTGTGATTACCTGTATTGCATATAAAACCAATAGAGCCTTGTCGTTTTCATCATCCCAAAAAGAGGTTTCTACTTTGACAGAACATGATCAAACATACTTTTACTGAGGGAAATTCAATTCATTTCTCAAATGTGTTCTATCGAATTTTATTGGTTCTTAAATGCATGCTGCTAAGATAATGTGAATAATTCAAAAACACATCTGTAGACTTTGTATATATGTTTATACATGTTCTTACCTATTGTTTATTGCTGTTATGAATTTATGTTCAAGATTTTGTTATTAATATTATTATCATATATATATTTGTTAAACTAAATTGTACCTCATTATGTTTAACAGGGCCTCATGGAAGACCACCATGATAATGAGTCACCCTGTCTAAATATCAGAAAAAAAAGAAGAAAAAAAACTTAACCTACATCTTGATCCATCTTAATGGGTATGCTCTTGGCCTTGACGATAATCAACTGCAATTTCTTGATTTTGTCATCCAGCTCGGCAATCTTCAACTTGACTTTCATCATCTCATTCCTCATCTGTTCTAAGCTCTTCTTATTGTTCTCCTCAGCTACACAGGGGCTCTGCTGCCACTGCTGAATCCGCTGGGGTAGAAGCTCAAAGATCCGACTGGAAGAGCAGAAAGTTTGAAATGAAAGATTAAGAGAGAATAACAGAAAGTGTGCAAAAGTTAAAGAGATAAAGCAAGAGAATGGCGAGAGTAAGATATATAGAGAAACATGGAGAGAAAATGAAAACAAGAGAAAAGCAAGAAAACAGGGAAAAGGAGAGAGATTGAGATTGAATGAAAGAATGGGACAGAGACTAAGAGACACATAAAACAAACAGACTGAGAAAGATAAAGATGGAATATAAATATTTTTCATGGTTACTGGTCCTTTCAATTCCTCTCAAATCCTTGGAATAGAGAATAAATATTTCTATATTTTGATTACATATCTACAAAGTTTCAAAACACTGGCAATGGAAAAATTATCAGAAACACTGCCTGATCATGACACTACTTACTTTGTTGCCAATTTCAGTCCGCACTCTTCACTACAGTATTTACTGAATGACCGGGAAGCTTGAGTGCATCCTGGACCACAGCACTGACGTAGATCCTTCAAGTCTTTGGCACCTCTTTGGGATTGCTTGACAGCTCCATCTGCGGTCCTCTTCCTCAATTCACGTTGGACTTTCTTCACCTTCACCTAAAACAAAAATTATTAGCATCCATCATTATCAAGATCAGGGGGGGGGGGGGGTTAACAAAACTTGTCATCAGTGACAAATGACAGTTTTTTGTTATAAGCTACTGAAATCCTTGCTTAAGATTGGTTATCAGCAGATTTGTTACTGATTTTTATCATTTGCCATTGAAAAAAGGCTTTGTTAAACGGGCCCCAGGTGTTGGTCGCACATACACCATCTCCACAAAATAGGAGCTGACCCATCTGACTCCTTTGAATACTGCTAGACCTAGACCATCCAGTTTTAAGTTGCAATATCCCTCCCCCGACAGTTTCAAAGGCGTTAAAAGAACTTGAAAATAAAAATGGATTAGCTTCCACCCAGCTTTCCTGTATGACTAAGCTTTACAGTGGTTGGCGACCACACAAACAAATGATTATCAAGTTAACTTCTTGAAGGAGGAGTATAAGATGGAGAACAATATGGAGAAATAAAATTAGTGAGATACATCACAACTCAACTGATCGCCTTGGGTTCTTTTATATTAGTCCTCTACTTAGTAAATTATTGCTGTATGCAATGTCATCGTAGTCATAACTTTCATAGGCTAATTGCTCTCTTAATATCAATGTGAGTAGATTTAATATTCTGTACATTATACAAGCTAAACATGTGCTTGAAAATGTGTAATTAAAAAACTATCACATTCTATCTTATCCATCTTTGGAATGTATACCTATGCCAGTTCGATTGATACCTACTTCTGCCTGGTCATATTCAAGGCACGTACAATTAATAGAAATTGCATTGGCAAAGCAAAGATTGTGTAAATGTTTGATGTCAATAACTTGCTTAGGTTTTGTCCAAATTCTCTCTGCCATTGAAAAAAAACAATTCTAAGGACAGTGAAGGACATTGAGCTGGTCTAACTGATATAACTGTACATATAAGGTTCTCCAAATTAAACCTTTCAATCCTCACAAATCTTTATAATCTTATAACATATCAGAGATGCCAACCTTCATCAACAACAAGTATTTTTAACAGCAAAAAACAATATTTTTGAAAAAATGTCTCACCTTAAAGGTACTATGTCCCTTTTGCAGCCAACCTCAAATTCTGTAGAACTTTGCAGGAATTATGAATATGTCATGTATGTCCTATCTGTGAAATTTAAACGTTAGCAGTGTCCTAATATTCAAATTATGCAAGGAAACCCGTTTACTTGCTAGAATTCACTGTCAGACACTATTGAGTGACTGACTGGCCTTTTTTCTTCTTTGGTAATAACGTACATAAAATGAGCTGTAAAGGGTACATGAGCATTTGTCTACATCAATAACCCACTTATTGTGATGGCCCAAATTAAACTGATTGAATCTTTGCGCAGCATAAAACGTATGACCATTCGGTACAACAATGGTCTGATAATCAAGACTATTACTTATTGGCTCTATAGCTCCTAAGTCGATTTGACAACTAATAGTTGTTATTTTCCCACTTGTGGACATATTCAAGCCCCAACTTTTTTAGGGAAGTTCTAAATTAGTATTATCTTTCAAATGCTGTTGGAATTTAACCTTTTCATTTTTTTGGCCTGCAAATGGGACATAGTACCTTTAACATGTCGCCCAATCGACTGCTTAAAAAAATGGCAGTACCACGTATACGGAGTGCAACGTGCATACAGTACACGTGGGTTGTTCGCAATGTGCGCAGTTTGGGGCCCGTATCACCGTCTTGCGTCCATCGTTTGAAACACATAGATACATAATATAGGTACGACACAAAGCCCATGATCGGAAATTAAGAAAAACATCAACCAAAACATACAAAAAACATACTGCCATATTCATAGCCAAAAAAATGGAATACGGCAAAAACGGAACAGTTGGCATCTCTGACATATATTTAACATATACATGTATGCAACGAGTGAAACAAATATAACATACCTTCTTTTTCAATTTCTTCTTCTTCCTTTCTTCCTCCTTCTGTTTCTTCTTCTGTGCCTTTTTCTGCTCTTTTTCCTTCTTCAGTTTCTTTTTCATCTTTTTTTCCGCCACTCTCCTCTCTTTCATCTTCCTCTCTAGCTCTTCTTCTATCGCTGGTTTCTTTGTTATGGGATCACATTCAGGGCGCATGGCATAGTCGTGATGGTTCAACAATTGTACAGAATTAGAACGATTCTGGGAATTGATGAAAAAGACCAAACATTATGTTATGAAAGTGACTACTGAACATGGAACATTGGTTTTTGTATAATTGGGTTTTACATTTATTTCTTTTTGATCTATATTTCTTTCATTCTAATTAGTTAATGTCAATTCACATCCAATGGGTATAGATGTTTAGATCTATAAATTAATGTAGTCACTCTTTTCTTTCTTTGTCATATCAGAGTTGGAAGATTTGCTAATTACAACCCCAATAGAAAAATGTAATTTGAATCATGAACATAACATCATGCTTACAGCCATTGATGAAGATTTTTACAAAATAAACAAATATCCATTGTAACATTCGACAGGTACATACAAATAATGCTTAAATTTTAGGCAAGATAGAGTACAAAGGACACTATTCACCGGCATCTTAAGGACCGACTTAATCATTGCTTTATTGATGAATAAAAGACATATTGCTATCGGTTTCCATAATTCACTGACACCAGACTTGGTGGAAAAAACATTAATGTGTGTACAAGTCTTGCACACAGCGAAATTAGATGTCCCACCAGATTTTTTTTTTAGCATACGCCTAGTATCTCAAATAGTCTTCAGCTAAAGGAAATGTACGATGTGGAGGTGACAACACCTTGTCTTAGGTGAATACTCGGATGCTATCAGATTCCTCATCATAATCCTTAAGTATGTGTAATAAAATATGTCTACTATCGGTTAATGAGAATACCATTTCTATGTCTGTATCTTGGCTTGTTGTTGAATCATATTTCCAGGAGTCCTTACTGCTGCTCTGTTTCAACAGCTGAGGTTTCAAAAAACTCTTCTGTATATTTGTGAAAGAAATCAACAATAATGAACGTTTTTTAAATAGGAATAGAACATTCACATACATTAAACATTCCAGTCACACAAACTTTCTTACATATATATTCCCACTCATGCAAAAACAAAATATCAGGTTTCAAATCTTCATTTTTCTGCACCTTTTTTATATATAGTTTAGATGATAGATTCAATTACATCAGCATGACAAAATTTACATATTCACATTATAATATTTAATGCAAGTATAAATCAGATAAGCAATACATATTTCACAGCCTCATGAATCAATGAAAAGGATGAGGTATATAAAAAAAAATATGGACTGCTCTGTAATCGGATGGTGGTGGAAATTATCATTCCCTCTGTGGTGTTCATACCTGCCCTTCTATCATCCCCTCGCTTCGCCTCAGGGGTGATAGGAGGGCCGGTATGAACACCACCGAGGGAATGATAATTTCCATCATCATCCTCATGAGCAGTCCATATTTGTATACTACTCATTCCCTCACAATGGAGGGTCAAAATGCAAACACATTGGTACCATCTTTTCCAACTTACGCTTGCCCTTTGCAGACACTGCTTGAAGCGGCACTTCTGTCTGATTTTGTTTGGTCCTCCAAATTTCTTCATGTCCTGTTCAGAATAAAAACATACACTGGATATTTACATTGTAAAAGCCAAAGTCTGATTTGTGTGATAATTATTTTTTTGCATGATCTGTTCGATCTAACATCGAAAGAATATTAATTCCTGTTAATGCTATTGTATCATAAGTGGTAATGATGACATAGAAATATACATTTTCACAAATAATCAAACGACTAGTTTGAACATTAACAAATAAATACAATACAAAAACAGGAAAGTTACAAGTCACGTTGGTGACGTTGGTGTTTTTGACAAATCAAACTACTTATACTTCTGTTTGTAGTTCATTTTACAAAGCAGTTACAAGATAAGTCATAACTAGAGCATGAAACCTGCCATCATTATTTGAATTTTAATTTTGATTTGTAATCTTTTCACTCTACTTTTCTTTTCTTTTCTTTAAAAAAAAAAAAATTGCCACTAATTTAATTTTACATTACTGTCACAATATAAACAGGGGTGAAAGTGAGCACTAAAAAAAAAAAAAAAGTTGAGAGAAAAAGAAAAAAGAAAGGATTCAGGAAGAACTAGATGGAACTTCAACTGCGCGCAGTCGAAATGATGCCTCCGTCATAGAGCAATTTTACAAACCAAAACAGAAGAAATTTTTCAAATTCAAGTTCAATTGTAATCCATTAATGGGTTCTCAGAATATCCTGATTACAAGCAATTTCTCATGTACATATATGACCCTTTGATCTTTGACCTCATGACCCTAAAATCTACTCAGTTCATTGGCTCTGCAAGATGTCCAGAGTTAAATAGTAATCAATCTGTCAGTTCTAATGAGAATGCGTTCACAAGCTATTTTTGCATACATAATGAGCCCATGACCTTTGACCTATGACCTCATGACCCAAGAATCGACTCAGTTCATTGGCTCTGCAAGATACATACATGATCTAAGTTTGGCAGGAATCCATCAATCTGTTCTAATGATAATGCGATCACAAGCTGTTTTTGCATACATAATGAGCCGCATGAACTTTGACCTTGACCTCATGACCCCAAAATCTAATCAGTTCATCGGCTCTGCAAGTAACATACATGACCTAAGTTTGGCAGGAATCCATCAATCGGTTCTTTAGATAACGCGATCACAAGCTATTTTTGCATACATAATGAGCCCTGTGACCTTTGACCTTTGACCTCGTGACCCCAAAATCTAATCAGTTCATCGGCTCTGTAAGATACATACATGACCAAAGTTTGGCAGGAATCCATCAATCGGTTCTTCAGATAACGCGATCACAAGCTGTTTTTGCATACATAATGAGCCCTGGGACCTTTGACCTTTGACCTCGTGACCCCAAAATCTAATCAGTTCACCGGCTCTGTAAGATACATACATGACCAAAGTTTGGCAGGAATCCATCAATCGGTTCTTCAGATAACGCGATCACGAGAACGGGACGTACGGACGTACGTACGTACGTACGTACGTACGTACGTACGTACGTACGGACGGACGGACAACCCGAAAACATAATGCCTCCGGCTACTTCGTAACGGAGGCATAAAAACGAGTAAGAAAATTGGGAAAAAATAGGGACAAATTGTGAAAATAGGGATAAAATCGGGAAGAAAAACATCAATAAATTTGTTTATATTTTTAAATCCAGTATTACAAGGGCTGTATAAATAGCCAATATGAAAATGTCTTACCATGCAAAAGTCACACTGTCCACAATCGTCATTCCTTTTGCAGGCCTCACATTCACCACACCTTCTGTTGGCTCGCTGAAGAAAAGAAGTAAGTAAGCAGGATATGAATGATCTTATCCTTATAAGTTGACACAAAGACTTGTTTCAGAATTCAGATCTTAATTAGCCTTTACAAAAACAGCTTGCCTATCATGCATGTTGTTACCAATACCCGAGTACTCTGGAAAGGGGAATCCTTCACTAAAGCATTCCTTTTTTTATCACAGCAAATGAAGAAGTAGAAACATTGCAGTACAAGAGATTTCATCCAAAGGCGCGTACACATTTGTATAAAGGAATAATGCACTTAAAGGTAAAGACCAGTTTTGGAAATGCCCCCCTCTCAAAAAAATGAAATGGAAGCTCTTGGTACAAATCATGTAAAAGAATATTTTTGACTAATACGTGATTATACAAATTTTGCAGAGAAACCGCCTACTAATTGATATATTTGGTACATTATTATATCTTTTTGGACCTGATAGATATAACGCGTAGTCACATATACATCTTTCTGTGTACAGTGCTTGTAATTTGACCAAGACTGGGTCAAATTTCTTATCATTTTGATGATTCCAGAACCTTGCAGTACACACCAATACTTATATGCTAGATGCTCAACCTTTTCTGATCGATTCCACAACGTTTCTTCACGATGCAATCGCATGACCATAACTGGTCTTTATCTTTAACATTTTGGTATATATTTTAACATACTGGTAGTAAGTGTGTTTTATTCATCACCATTTACCATCCATTTTCAAATCAAAAATTAATTATTAAAAAAAAAACAGTCATATGTGAGCAAACCTTAAGTGGCTAATTTCCAATCACAGAGTATTGAAATAAACATGACTGACTGGTACACCATCATATTACCTGTGCTGCTTTAGTGAGTTTGTTAGCATATGTTGCAGGTGAGAAATCTCCTGATGCATCAGCCTCTGAAGCCCCCGTTCTCTCCCCACTCCCAATACCCCTCTTCTCCTTCATCTTCATCATCTTCAGCTTCTTACGCCTCTTCTTCTTTTCTCTCTCCTTCTTCATTTTCATCTTCATCTTCTTCTCTTTCAAGAACTGTTTCTTCTTCTTTTTGATCTTCTTCCCACTTGGCTTGTCCAGTTTTGACTTTTCTTTCTTCTCCTTCCTTTCCTTGTAGATAACTGACAGACCAGGGTTTTTTTCTATAAAAGAACAGCAAAAATGCAATAAAAGAAACAAAATCGAGAGTACAATTACTTTTTTTATATGAATGTTATGATCACTATGAAAATGAAAAGAATGAGTATAAGTAAACATTTCTTATCAACACCAACATTTCAAACACAATGAAGTGGAAATAGATAAGAATTGTAGGAGAAAATACCAAACATGCCACTTGATGAAATAAGTATGACAGGGCATTGTCAATATATGATAAATTCTACTGACTATGTTTCTTTTAAGCAGTATTGGTTGCTGGGTCTTTGTAAGCAATCGCAAACTGTCACCCTTCCTATATATCATTTCTCTAGCTCATGCAAAATTCACTTTGTGAATAAAGAGTTGGTGACACATTTAATACCATGAAACCTAAATATGATCAGATCACACCACCCAGTGACTTATCATGGAAACAGCTGAAACTCCAAGAGGAGAAATCTCTTTTGATTTTTAGCTACCCGGTATCTATATATGGGGAATGATTTACAGTTTAATAGAACAAAAATAAAGAACTTCTCAGGTATCTTGCTAAAAATTATGTCTGATAGAAGTGTATACACACCTCTACATGGTGGGCATGCATACTTGAGGATGAACTTAGCAGCTGGTTCCTCCACACCAACACATCTTCCATGGTACCATTCTTCACAATGATCACATGCTCTGGGGATAGACATTTGGGAAAACAAGTGTTGCAATAGAAGAAACAAAATGATTAGATTTCCAATTAAAAAATCTTTACAAAAATCTGAATCATCGAACGCTGCAGCGTCAATTGACGTCAGTCAGGCCAAATATAGATGCATGCTCTATTTCAAGTGATAAATATTTTTACCTTTTTTTTTTTTTTCCCTTAAGTTTCACTTAAAGTGTATCACACACTCAAAGTCCTACTTTGATGGAATAGGTTATGAGTTGTTACATGTACTGTATCACCGAAGACTTAAAGAACTTTAAGACAATTAATAAAGTAATTAAAAAGTAATATTTTCTTACATCATGAACTGTGAACAGTCTGGGCTCCTGCAGAGGCAGTAAGCCATAGGCTCTCCATTATCATCCAGGAAGTGTCCCCTGGTCCACTTTCAATGGCTCGTTTGTCTGTCCTGATGACCTTCTCTTTATGTGTGTCCTTATCCTTCTCCGTCTTCTCTATCATACTGACCAGGGTTGCGACCTTTGCCTGTCTCTCTGGTAGGATGGTAAAGCCCATTGAAGAGGATGAAAGCAGAGTAGAGTCCTCATCATCCTGCAAACAAAAAGAAAGACATATAAATTTGTCAATATTATTATATTATTGTATTATTTGACTCTTACGGGTCCCGCAATGATTTTCTTAATGCATTTTACATTGACTTTGCACAGAGACTTTCACGTTATGAGCGATAGATCCACGGGAAGACGGACAACCCATAAAAAAAGGAACGCGAGAACCCGTACAGCGCCGAAGAAAAAAAATGTCTGCAAAAATGCCAATGTCAATGATTCTCATTTCTTAGGACGAATTTTGTCTGCGTATACAAAGATGGCTTCGCTTTAGACCGAAAGCTTCAGTCTCTCTAATCGTCGGTTGTTCCACTGAGACTACGTCTGGCTCCACTAGACCTCCGATTATACAGACTGAAGTCTGGGGACCTCTTTCTGTGAGGGACTGTACGGAACAAATGGTTCGGTTCGGCAGGACCGCGATGAATGAGATATGCTACGAGATTTTCACTCTTTACATCCTCATACATGCTGCAATATGACAATAATTAGAGTCTAATTAAAAATAACATATATATAGCTTATTTGACTTACGATAGCTTGCTCATTTAGATCCTAAATTAATGATAAATCCGAGAAAGTCTTGTCGTCAACATTATCCGTCTTGGTTTTAGTTGATGAGTATTCATTTTTTTCTTTTCGAACGTCCAATAGCTACCGTAGCTACGTACATGTACGAGTAAGCCCGGCTTGACCAACGAACTCCCACGAAACGAGTGCTCTGATTGGCCATTGGCTATGTTTTGGTAGGTGGACCCGGAAATTTATCGGCCGCCGGGTAATATTTCGAATGCATGAACGTACTGCTTCGCGGTTCTGAGATACAAATTGGATAATTCATATAAGTAAGTCCGTAAATTATGTATTTAATATTAAAGATAAACTCCAGTACTGGTCAAAAAAAAAAATTAATTCTCACAGAATCAAACGAAACTTACACTGAATGTTCAAGATTACAAATAAATGACATGTGCCAAACAATTTTGGAAGAAAATGTATACTGGCTGAGTAATGAGCATAGAAAGACAAGGAAACCAAGGTAGTACCATCCCCGACACCATGTGTGTTGTCCCATATATAGCTTTCTATGTGAGTGTTTGTTACTTTACCAAGACTCGGTCAAATTTATAATGATTTTGATGACTCCAGAACCTTGCAGTGCACACCAATACTTACATGCTACATGATCAACTGTTTCTGATCCTTTCACACCTTTTCTTTCACAATGCAATCGCATTACCAGTACTAAAGTTTATCTTTAAGTTATCAAATTTTCGTAACTGTAATTAGGACAAATGACATTTTCTACCAACCTAATTTACATCTGATTTAGAAATCAGAAAATTAGATCTAAATAAAGAAAATCGGAGAGAAAATGTCGTGGACGAAAATATGTACATAGCCACCCCCACGGTACGAGATCTCTGGGTTGCCATCTGTATTGGGGAATGACAACAAATGTCAGTTTTATTAAAGAAATGACCCAAATCAGATGGTTATTGCTGTCTAGCTTCGCTTATGCGGACAATCCTCATTCTCGAACCAACCAGTGCCCTTACTTATTGCCATATTATTCTAGTAGTAGGTCTAGGACTAGACAGCAATAACCATCTGATTTGGGTCATTTCTTTAATAAAACTGACATTTGTTGTCATTCCCCAATACAGATGGCAACCCAGAGATCTCGTACCGTGGGGGTAAATTAGAGCCACAGCGTAACAGCTTTTCGTTACCGACATTTCTCCCCCGATTTTCTTTATTTAGATCTAATTTCCTGATTTCTAAATCAGATGTAAATTAGGTCGGTCTATATATCTTCTAATTACAGTTTTCAAAATTTGCTAACCTATTATAGAATGTGAAATTTTCGGACTTACTTATATGAATTATCCAATTTGTTCCTCAGAACCGCGAAGCACTTACGTTCATGCATTCGAAATATTACCCGGCGGCCGATATATTTCCGGGTCCACCTACCAAAACATAGCCAATGGCCAATCAGAGCACTCGTTTCGTGGGAGTTCGTTGGTCAAGCCGGGCCGACTCGTATGTAGCTACGGTAGCTATTGGACGTTCAAAAAGAAAAAAATAATATTCATCAACTAAAACCAAGACGGATAATGTTGACGACGAGACTTTCTCGGATTAATCATTAATTTAGGATCTAAATGAGCAAGCTATCGTAAGTCAAATAAGCTATAGGGTCTATAGGTCTGTATATGTTTTTTTTAATTAGACTCTAATTAGATCTATTGTCATATTGCAGCATGTGTGAGGATGTAAAGAGTGAAAATCTCGTAGCATATCTCATTCATCGCGGTCCTGCCGAACCGAACCATTGGTTCCGTACAGTCCCGATAGGACAATCTTCAGTCTCTATAATCGGAGGTCTAGTGGAGCCAGACGTAGTCTCAGTGGAACAACCGACGATTAGAGAGACTGAAGTTTTCGGTCTAGTCTAGGACTAGACCTAGCTAGGCCTAGATCTAGACTAGACCCTAGACCTATATCAAAAATTCTTCTTATTGACCATGACACATGACACATAACAAGGTGACAGCTTGTGGTTTTCGAGAGGTAAATTCGTGACTAGATCTAGGTAATAAACTAATAGGCCTAATCATTCATTTTGTACATGCGAGTGATCGATTTCCCTTTGTACGTGCCCACTTGCTAGAATCTGTGTATGTTTTAGACTTTCTTTTGAAGACGAGACAAATTGTCAAAAATTATTGCATTCGGTAGAGCCAGCTAAAATTAATATCATGGACATCTCCAATATCCCTAGTGTAACTTTAGGTTTAAACTCACACTTGTTTCTTCCATTGTAACTGAATCTTCCATTTTGTATTTCCTGTGATTCTTCTGTAAAAATGCTCCAAATGTGACGACGCGACGGTCGTTGATCCGATCTCTGCACACAAAACACGATCTTAACGTTAATTTGTTGGGCTCTAGCTCTCTCTCTTGCTCAAAAATTAATACTGCGCGCGAGATATTGCGAGAATTACGGTACGCACGTACCGGTACGTCGATATCATCAGAACAGCTGAGAACGAATTATTATGTGTTATTGTTTTGGTGGCGGGGGGGGGGGGGGGGGGGGGGGGGAGGGGGGATGATCTTTATTTCATAAAGAGATAGCATAATTGTAATTTGAGTCGGTCGGGTTGGTAATCATAAAACATATATGTATATGGACTCGGCCCAGGTACAAAAACGGTCAGTTTTTGCATGTTTAGGGTTAGGTTTAGGGTTAGGGTTAGGGTTAGAGTTAGGGTTAGAGTTAATCCTTTTTATTTTAATAGAAAAGGAAAACAAAAGTTTCAACGATATATCGATCGAGTAATATAATTAATGTTCATCCCTCTATTATATTCCAGAAGAGACATGTAGTATTGGTTTCTTGTCATCTTTACTGTTACACTTACACTCAATTATATGTTACACTATGATTTTTTTTTTTATCCAATTTAATGCATTTAAAAAAAATTGAGAATGATCCTATTTGTTTGGATTTAAGTCAATAATATTTGAATTGAATTGAAATTACTCTCTGTAGTCAAGAAAGATTGGGGTAGCCATAGGGGAAAGGGGGAGGGAGCGGAGGCTTGCTTAATAAAGGCTCGATCTGTATTAAATAAAGAGAAAACAAAACTATAATTTCAGTCGGCCTTATCGTGATTACAAAAATGTGGTTGACATATAGACATGCACATGGGAATTAGGGTACGTGGTCGATCTCGCACTCGATCTAGCTTATACAGGCTCTGTATTAAATAAAGAGAAAACAAAACTATAATTTCAGTCGGACGTATCATAGAAAGAGTAAGGAAATGTGATTGGCTTAGGCACCAAGCCAGTGGGGGGGGGGGGGGGGGGGGGTATTGTCTTTTTTCTTCTCTCTCACCGTCTATATATATCTTGTGCTTTATAATGGGGGTATTGTCAATAATTGTTGAGGGGAGAAATATATAACTGTTTATTTTGTTTTCCTTTTTAATAATATTTTTTTCCTTTTTTTTCCTTCTTCCCTCTCTCACTCTCTTTATATTTCATAGGGGGGGGTGTCAATAATTGTTGAGGGGTTCAATTTGGAGAAATATACATTTGTTTATTTATTTTCCTTTTTTATAAAATATTTTTGAAATCATAATTGTTTATTCTCTCTCTCTCGTTTTTTTTTATAATAATGTCTATATTTGGGTTTACATTAGAGAAATAGATAATTGTGCTGTTCAATTTTATTTTTTAATTTAATATTTCTTCAATGATTTCTGTCTCTCTCTTTCTTTATAGTTTTCTCATAGGGGCATTGTTACACAAATGATTTCTTTTCTTTTCTCTCTTGTTTTCTAATGGGGGAAGGGGGCTATTGTTGCCCAAAATGCTTTTTATTTTATTTTCTTCTCCATCTCTCTCTCTTTTCTCTCATATTTTGTCTGTTTTTATTTATTTTAGGGGGTTGATTATTGTCAATGCCTCAATGGTTGTTCTTTTTTCTTACCTTTATTTTTGTAAATGCCTTTTATGCAGGGTTGAATTATTGCATATTTTTTAATTTTTTTAGAAGGATTAAAGGCAAAAATATATATTTGTTTACTTGGTTTTCCTTTTGATAATTTAACGCAAAAAAATTATGACCAACTTTTTTTGTTTTAACTTGATAAAATATTTTGGGGGTAATCTTAATGGTTGAGAATGAGAATGGGTAATAATAATTTATTAATACATCTTTATTTTTTTTAGGGAAACAGTTCCTCCCTTTTCCCTTCTATATTTTTTTTTGTGGGGGAGGGGATGGTTGTGATTGCGAAAAATAAAATTTTAGTTTCGTTTTCTTTTTTGATAAAAGAAACCCCGTAAAATTTGATTCTTGAAAGGGGTAGGGTTTACAAATCAGTGAGTTTAAAAGATATTTATTTTCCTTTTATTTGGTGGGTGTAGAAATGATTAAATTTTATCTTCTTTTATAAATTATACTCAAATATTCTTTTTTTTAATTCTCAAACATATGAAGAGCTACAAATTAAGAGACGAGGTTATAATTGCATATCTCCAATATTTACACGTGAATGTCAAAGGATGATTGTGTCGTATGATAATCACATGAGCTCTGGAATGCTTGAAAGAAGATAAAAACTGTGGCAAACTACATTTATATCAATCATCACAAAAGGTATTTTATTAACTGGACCATTTTGCCAATACTATAAGAAGTATTAAGGAAAACTGCGCAGGTTACAAGTTGTTTAATTCCGAAACACAACACAATTTTTTACTAAGTGATATTATCAGCGTAAAGTTTTTAACTATATAGAAGACAGGTAAGAATTGTTTCACTATAATTCTGTTTTATTTCCTTATATTTTTAATCAGATTTCAACACTTATTCCACATTATTTCTAAATAAAAGGAAAATGATAGTATTAAGTGCTGCATTTCTATTTGCATAATCTTGATACTGTGACCATACTTTCCAATTGCTGGACAAACTTGCATTTATCTCATGGTGGATTGTTGCATTTACCTGTTTTTCATAAAATCTCTGTTCTAATTATTCATTTTTTGTTATCTTGCTCATGAACACAATGGAACAAAAATTAAACCAGAGCAAAAGATAAAAGTACAAAACAATGATAAACCCCCTCAAAAAAAATATGAGAGTGAATGAAATAATATTTCGTTCTGAGATGTAAATAACATAAAGCTAGTGAACATTGTTAAACAGACATATATTATACAGTGCGTCCCAGAAAAAACAAAACCAAGAATTATTGATGTTTTATCAGAACTTAATCACACTTAAAATTAATAATTGATACACATTTGTAAAGCTTAGATCCTCCTCTTTCATTTGATGCGACTCATATGATGCATATTTCACGCATGAATTTAAAAACAATTTGAAGAGAGGGTACCAAAAAGTAATTTGGTGGGCGGCATCTGAATTTCAAAGAGAAAATCGGATTTCCAGAAAGTTCATTTTCTGTCCTTTCATATGACACCTCAATCAGGAAAAATGAGGCAGAAATAACAAAGTTATGTTTGTTTAAAGTAATGCTTGCATTTCCATTATTTGATTAAACAAATTTGTTTTCACTGGCTGCCTGTCGTAGCAACAAACAGAGTTGACAAAAGACTTAACTCTGTTTTGCTGCTAATCAGCCATGCACAAAGAGGATGAAAGACTTGATGCGTGGCTGATCGTCAACGAAACAGATTATGCAAGGAAATTGCAAAATATGCAAATTATGCAAGGTAACCCGCTTACTTTCTAGACTTCACTGTCAGACATTATTTAGTGACTGACTGATATCTTTTTTCTTTGGTAATAACATACATAAAATAAGCTGTAACAGGTAAATAAGCATTTGTCTACATCAATAACCCACTACTTGTAATGGCCCAAATTAAACTGATTGAATCTTCATGCAGCACCAAAACGTAGAACCATTCGGTAAAAGGGTCTGAAAATCAGACTATTACTTAAGTGATTGCAATCACTTAAGTCGATTTGACAACTAATTGTTGTTTTTTTCCAACTAAAAAGCCATTTTCAAGCCCTTTCGTTTTGAGGGAAGTTCTAAATTAGTTTTGTCTTTCAAATGCCGTAGGAATTTAGCCTTTCATTTTTTGGTCTGCAAATTGGATATACCTGTAGTACCTTTAAGGGTTCGTACAGTAGAGGGAATTATAATAATAATAATATTATGCTTTTCATAGCGCTTAAAAAGCGCTTTACAGATATATCAATACCTCGGTCATCAGATTCAGGCTTGCCCGCACACAATGTTTGCAAATTTCTCCACTCCCTGGGATTCCAGCGAGGCGTTATTTTAGCGTACACTTACTCATCTAACAACTTTAACTTTCGCATCCTACCGGGTACCCATTTAACACCTGGGTGGAGAGTAACGTCTTGCCAAAGGAAATTAGTGCCACGGCGGGACTCGAACCCCGTACCTTGTGATCTGCAGTTGGGTGACTTATCCACTAGAACACAACACCTACCGTATACATATAATAAGTAACACTTCACATGAAAATCTACAATGTTACCAGTTCACTTAAATGTCTTTTTCCGTCTGTTTTGGTTTATTACACTATATTTCCTCAGGCACTGAGTGGTTTAATGGTGAAGTGGATGCCAAAATAGCCCCCAAGTATTTCATGTGGAAGGAGAAGGAGGCCAAACTATACGAATGGTTCATCAAGGTCGTGGTAAATAGAGAGAAAGGATGGGGCATCACCGAATACTGCTACCAGTGGGTATCAAATGCAAATTTTACCCCTATTCTTATAAATGCGTTTGTGATTTATATGGCATTTTATTTTGTACTTGTATACAAGGAAGCTTAGTTTTATTTCGCTGTTGTGACTTGCCTGGAAAAAAAAAAATCAAATCTGGACATAACTCCCTTCGCAATTGAACTTTAGTTTCTACAAGCAGAGGTGAACGTTGCAATATTATTATTGTATTCTTTTTTTCTATATTGGCCAAATGAATAATAATAATAACAATATTAACTGAAAAACTATTTTATTCTGATTAATTATATTTTCTTTAAACTATGTACTTGAATATCAGGAAGCTAAGTTTCAATCACTTTGATTGAAGAAATTGCCTTAAAAAATACATCAAATCTGGACATCACTTCTTTCCAAATCTACTTTATTATCTGAAAGGGACGGAAATTGATGTAAAAAAAAGTGTTTCTAAGGCCAAATAAATGAATACAATGCTAGTTGTAAAATTACAAAATAGTCTTAAAGTATGACCGAAAACAGAGCATTATTAACCATAAAAATGAGGGAAACCTGAACTGATTGATTTGTAAATTATCCCCACTTCATTATTATAATTTTAAAAAACTTCAAGTGAATGTAAACTGCACAAAGCAATGTACTTGCTGTATGCCATTCCAAAGCGCTTCCTAATTTGTAGGAAAATCCATGGGTAATACTTGTGTTCGTTGATTGATACATGTAGGCACATTTTATCATGTCTAAAAAGAGCAGCTAGGCCAGGTTCGTTAGGAGCTACACAGGATACAGGTGCGCAATCTGTAGCCACAGCTGGTAGAATGCCGAGTCACCAAATCGCTGGAACCACATGAACTCCTTGAGGTAGTCTCCAAACGAGTTGTGTTTGGTTGATCTATATGACGCTTTAAACTTAGCCTTTGTCCGGGCCCACATGGTGGTCACTCCCTTCGCAGGATCCATGAAATGCACCTTGTGGTTCACAGTCCTGTGTATGTCTCCCAGGCCTGGCTTGGTCCCAAGATGGGCATATGCATTCCGCAGGTCAGTCCATATTACTGAGCCTGGGGCTACCCAATGCTCAATGATAGGAAGAAGTGTGGCTGCATCACGGCTTGGAACCTCCACCATGAAGCCTATCTTTCGTGCTTGCTCGTATCCGCCGAGCACCCATCTCTGTTGCCTCTGCCGTCCTACGCTGTTCTTGCGCTGTGTAAACATTGATTCATAGACCTCGACCACCTTGCCCGGTCCGCCAATCTGCTCGTGTTGGTCGGCAAAGTACTGGACGCAAACGTCCCTGAGGAACTGTTTCCAGTCGACGACTACATTTGACGATATGCAGATGTCTCGCATTATGCTTTGCTGCGTAGGCCCCTGTGCCCTCCTTCCGCTGGAAGCCCAGATGTGTGACAACCCTATAATCTGCCAGAGCTCAAGGTGTGAAGATTCAAAAAAGCTTCCCTTTCGTAAGTTAACAATTTTTCGACACTTGGTGTTCCTGCATCGCCATACCACTTTGTCCTTGCATCTTTCCCGCCTCATCTCCTTGCATCTGTCGTCACAGTTGGGACAATTCATCTGAGTTGACAACAAGCCATGCTCCCTGCACCAGGCAATGGTAGCATCCCTTCTCGGGGTCTGGTCGGGGAATGTGAAGAACATGCTTCCGAGTTCAAAAATGTTGGGCTGAAATGGAAGAGAACCACACATTGCATAAAGAACAAATAATTCTCCATACCAAGATAAAATACGGAAAAATAAAAGGGAACAAATAGACATTTGTCTTTTTATAATCAAGTGTATCTGCATGATCTGTTTGATCTAACATCAAATGAATATCAATTCCCGTTACTGCTGTTGTATCACAAGTTGTATCACAAGTGGTAACGATGACATAGAAAAATTATTTTCACAAATAATCAAACGACAACACAAAGACAGGAAATTTACAAGTCACGTTATCGTTTACAAAGACAAATTGAACTAATTATACTACTATTTGTAGTACATTTTACAAAGCAGTTACAAGATAAGTCATAACAAGAGCACGAAACCTGCCATCAAAAGAGAGACAATGGGTAAACACTCTAAAATAAAAAGCAATATTATCATTCATCATCATGTAATCTCTTATTACTTTGATTCAGTAAACAAAATGACTATGCATTCGCTCGGAATGGATGGTCATAATGCAAACACATTGTTACCATCTATACCAACTTACGCTTGCTCTTTTGAGACACTGCTTGAAGCGGCACTTCTGTCTCATTTTGATTGGTCCTCCCAAGTTCTTCATGTCCTGTTCAGAGTTCAAACATGCACTGGATATTTACATGGTACAAGCCAAAGTCTGATTTGGGTGATAATTTTTTTTTGGACAGAATACCAGTCTGGAACAACATTGGGCTGAAATGGAAGAGAACCACACACTGAGTGATTTCAAGTTGGGTATTTAGGGCTGGTGTTAGTGTTTAATCAACACTAACACCAGCCCTAAACACCGAAATGGAAATCAGCTGGTGTTAAGGCTTTGACCTCTGAAGACGTCAATTTCCCGTAGCTAGTGTTATCGGTTTTGCAAAATTGTCGTCTGCTGAACCGATTTTGGAGCTGGTGTTAATATTTTATGTACAAATGTCCTATTCACTAACACTAGCCCCTATGGATTACCGTATTAAGCAAATGTTGATTTCCAGTTCGATGTTAGTGTTGTACCCGCACAACAGTCAACGCACTAACGACGCTAATTTATTGTCTGATCAAATAAAAATATGTGAAACAGGTCCTTTACTATGTGATTCATACATTCTTTTGCGTGAAAATTAGTTATTGTATTAGACCAGAGAAATAAGTGTAAATTTATTCTGTGCTTTTCATGATATCTTTAGTATTGATGTAGATTTAAATCATCGTCGTGAATTCAAGTCTGTGTGGCGATGTCACAGTGCCAGGGCTAGGGACGGTGTTAAGCTATCGAGATTGATATTGGTAACGGGCTCTTAATTTCATCAGCGAATATTTAGCTCGATTTAACAGCTCTTGACTGCTCTAAACACTAACATAAACACTAACACCCAACTTGAAATCACTCATTGTATGAAGAACTAATAATCCTCCATACCAAGATAAAAGGGGGAAAAATAAAGGAGTGCAAATAGATGTTGACCTTTTATTAATCAAGTATATCTCCATGACCTGTTTGATCTAACATCGAAAGAATATCAAATCCTGTAACTGCTATAGTCAAACCTGCTTTAGTGACCACCTGTCTACAAAGACCACATTTTTTGTTCCCCTTGAAAATGGTTATTCATTGAAACATGAACTAAAGGAACCTGTACATAAAGACCCCCTGCCTATGCAGATCCTTTTTCTTGTCTTCCTTGGGTGGTTTTGATAGACAGGTTTTACTGTATGGTATCAAAAGTGGTAACGATAACATGGAAATATCCAATTTCACAAATAATCAAAAGACTAGTTTTAACGTTAACAAATTAATACAATACAAAGACAGAAAATTTACAAGTCACGTTAGTGTTTAAAAAGACAAATCAAACTACTTATATTTCTGTTTGTAGTTCATTTTACAAAGCAGTTAAAAGATACCGGTAAGTCATAAATAGAACATGAAACCTGCCATCCTAGTTTAAATTTAAATTTTGATTTGTAGTCTTTTCTCTCTGATTTTCTTTTCTTTTCTTTTCAACAACAAAAATTGCCACTAATTTTACATCACTATAACAATATATATATAGCCGATAAGAAAAAGTCTGACCATGCAAAAGACACACTGTCCACAATCGGCATTCCTTTTGCAAGCCTCGCATTCACCACACCTTCTGTTGGCTCGCTGAAGAAAAAAGGGAGTAAAGCAAGATATTAATGATCTTATTGTCATTTCATTTAATGGCATGGAAAATTAGAACAAGAGATAAACTGACTCAAAGAAACACAGATAATCATGCCATAAAATGAACTAGATGGATGTTCGACTGCACGCAGTAAAAAATGATGCCTCCGCCATAGAGCGATTTTACAAACCAAAACAGAAGCAATCCATTATCAGGTTCTCAGAATATTGTGATTACTAGCTATTTTTCATACACATGTATAACCCTTTGAACTTTGACCTCATGACCCTAAAATCTTATCAGTCCATTGGCTCCGCAAGATACATACATGTCCCGAGTTTCATAGTAATCCATCCGTCAGTATCGACAATGCGTTCAAAAGCTATTTTGCATACATAATGAGCCCCATGACCTTTGACCTCATGACCCCAAAATCTAGTCAGTTCATTGGCTCTGCAAGATACACATATAACCCAAGTTTGGCGGTAATCCATCAAATGGTTCTTGAGATAACGTGATCACGAGAACGGGACTACAGACGTACGTACAATCAGAAAACATAATGCCTCTGGCTACTTTGTAGTGGAGGCATAACAATAAAGACAATATTGTACATTCATAACTTACGCTTGACAAAGTTGAGAAAAAGACTTTATTAAAGATCTTAATTAGCCTTTTAAAAAAAACAGCTCGCCTATCATGCATGTTGTTACTAGTGCTGTAGTCAAACGTTTAACCGTCCGGTATCCGACCGCCCATGTCGGATTCCGTTTTCAATTGGACGGTTTCGTTTTCCCGATTTTTTTTTTTTTTTTTATAAATAATTTTTTTTTTTTTTTTTTTTTAAAGTTTCGATTTATGCCCCTCCACCTGGCACTATGCCTGGCAATGTCTCCCAGCTCAGTAATCTGTGTGTTGACTCACCACTCCAAAACTAGAACAACACTCCAATTTGTCTGTCATCTTGGTTTGAAAGTAATCTTTGTAATAGATCTCATCATCTCAATATGTAGTTTATAATAATAATTCATCCAACTTTTACACAAGGTTCTGTCCTAGGTCCTCTACTGTTTTTAATTTACATTAATGATCTTACACATTCTCCTAAAAACAACATTGTTACTATTATTTGTGACAAGTTCACAAGCACAAATCGGCCCCTTTAAATGCACCTCGCAGTTAAATGAGAGTTGCCGACAGAGTCGGTAAAAAAAAAAAAAAAAAAACGATTTTTTTTTTTTTTTTTTTTTTTTTTTTTTTTTTTTTTTTTATTTTTTTTTTATTTTTTTTTTTTTTTTTTTAAATCGTTTAACCGAAAACCGTCCGGTTTTGACTGGCGGTTAAACGGAATTGGAGATATCCGTGATGTTACAGCACTAGTTGTTACCAATACCTGGGTACTCTGGAATGATAAATCCTTCACTAAAGCATTCTTTTTTTTATCATAGCATATGAAGAAGTAGGAACATTGCAGTATAAGAGATCTCATCCAAAGGCTCGTTCATACATGTATAATGGAATACCGGTAATGCACTTTACATTTTGGTATATCTTTTAGCATACTGGTAGTAAATGTGTGTTTCATTCATCATCATTTACCAGTCATTTTCACATCAAAAATTAGTTATTAACTAGATGGAACTTCGACTGCGCGCAGTCGAAAATGATGCCTCCTTCATTGAGCAATTTTACAAACCAAAACAGAAGAAATTTTTCAAATTCAAGTTCAATTGTAATCCATTAACAGTTTCTCAGAATATTGTGATTACAAGCTATTTTTGCATACATAATGAGCCCATGACCTTTGACCTTATGAACCAAGAATCTACTCAGTTCATTGGCTCTGCAAGATACATAAATGATCTAAGTTTGGCAGGAATCCATCAATCGGTTCTTCAGATAACGCGATCACTAGCTTTTTTTGCATACATAATGAGCCCTGTGACCTTTGACCTTTGACCTCGTGACCCCAAAATCTAATCAGTTCATTGGCTCTGCAAGATACATACATGACCAAAGTTTGGCAGGAATCCATCAATCGGTTCTTCAGATAACGCGATCACGAGCTGTTTTTGCATACATAATGAGCCCTGTGACCTTTGACCTCGTGACCCCCAAATCTAATCAGTTCATTTGCTCTGCAAGATACATACATGACCAAAGTTTGGCAGGAATCCATCAATCGGTTCTTCAGATAACGCGATCACAAGAACGGGACGTACGTACGGACGGACAACCCGCAAACATAATGCATCCGGCTACTTCATAACGGAGGCATAAAAATAAACATATGTGAACAAAGTGGCTAATAGCCAGGCACAGAGTATTGAAAAACTAGATGGAACTTCGACTGCGCGCAGTCGAAAATGATGCCTCCGTCATAGAGCAAGTTTACAAACCAAAAAGCAATTTCTCATATACATATATGACTCTTTGATCTTTGACCTCATGACCCTAAAATGTACTCAGTTCATTGGCTCTGCAAGATGTCCTGAGTTAAATAGTAATCCATCTGTCAGTTCTAATGAGAATGCGTTCACAAGCTATTTTTGCATACATAATGAGCCCATGACATTTGACCTTTGACCTCATGACCCAAGAATCTACTCAGTTCATTGGCTCTGCAAGATACATACATGATCTAAGTTTGGCAGGAATCCATCAATTGGTTCTTGAGATAACGCGATCACAAGCTGTTTTTGCATACATAATGAGCCCTGTGACCTTTGACCTTTGACCTCGTGACCCCAAAATCTAATCAGTTCATCGGCTCTGCAAGATACATACATGACCAAAGTTTGGCAGGAATCCATCAATCGGTTCTTGAGATAACGCGATCACGAGCTGTTTTTGCATACATAATGAGCCCTGTGACCTTTGACCTTTGACCTCGTGACCCCAAAATCTAATCAGTTCATCGGCTCTGCAAGATACATACATGACCAATGTTTGGCAGGAATCCATCAATCGGTTCTTGAGATAACGCGATCACGAGCTGTTTTTGCATACATAATGAGCCCTGTGACCTTTGACCTTTGACCTCGTGACCCTAAAATCTAATCAGTTCATCGGCTTTGCAAGATACATACATGAACAAAGTTTGGCAGGAATCCATCAATCGGTTCTTCAGATAACGCGATCACGAGAACGGGACGTACGGACGGACGTACGTACGGACGTACGGACGGACGGACAACCCGAAAACATAATGCCTCCGGCTACTTCGTAACGGAGGCATAAAAAACATGACTGACTCAGGGGAAAAAATACTTTGGGGCTCGGGGCAAATTCGCCCCCGAAAGTCATAAAAGACCCCCAAAAATTGGCATAGAGTTCAATGCAAAACAAATTAAATGTTTTTTCTCTTCATCAAGCAAGCTTGAAAAGTAGCCCCCGAAATTGTTCAAATATTTTTTTTCCTGGACTGACTGATACACCATCATCTTACCTGTGCTGCCTTAGTGAGTTTCTGATCATGTGTTGCAGGCGAGTAATCTCCTGATGCATCGGCCTCTGAAACCCTCATGTTCTCCCCACTCCCAATACCCCTCTTCTCCTTCGTCTTCATCATCTTCAGCTTCTTAGACCTCATCTTCTTTACCCCCTCCTTCTTCATTTTCGTCTTCTTCTCTTTCAAGAACTGTTTCTTCTTCTTTGTAATCTTCTTCTCACTTGGATTGTCCAATTTTGACTTTTCTTTCTTCTTCTTCCTTTCCTTGTTGATAACCGACAGACTAGGTGTTTTCTCTAAAAAACACCAAAAAATGCAATTTAAAAAAAATCATGAGAACAATCACTTCTCTATATTAATGGTATGATGATTACTATAAATATGAATAGTATGATTATTAGTAAACATTTCTTATCAACACCAACATTTCAAACACCATGAAATACATAAGAATTGTAACAGAAAATACATAACATGCCACTTGATGCAATATGTATAACAGGGCATTGTCAATATATGATAAATTCTACTGAGTATGTTTCTTTAAAGCAGGATTGGTTGCTGTTTTTTTTGTAAGCAATCTCAAACTGTTGCCCTCCCTATATATAATTTCTTTAGCCCATACAATATTTAGGTTGTACATACAGAGTTGGTGACACAGTTAAAACCATGAAACCTGAATACGATCACATCACATCAGCCAGTGACTTATCATGGAAACGGCTGAAAATCTGAGAGGAGAAATCTATTTTGATTTTTTTTCCAGCTATCTATACATGGGAATAGTTTACAGGTAAATAGAACAAATATCTTGTTAACAATTCTGTCCAATGGAAGTCTATACACACCTCCACTTGGTGGGCAGGCAGACTTGAGTATGAACTTAGCAGCTGGTTCCTCCGCACCAACACATTTGTCTTCACAATGATCACATGCTCTGGGGATAGATATTGTGGAAAAAATGTTGCAATAGAAGGAACAGATGGATTAGATTTCCAAGTAAAATGTCGATGAATCATCGAACGCTGCAGTGTCTGTTGAAGCCAGAAAGGTCAACATACAGATGTATGCTCTATTTAAATTGGATATATGTTGTTCCCTTTTTGTTGTTCTTCTTTAAATCACCAAAATGATGACAAATAAAAATTGTAAAATAAAGTTTCACTTAAAGTGTATCACACACTCAAAGTCCTAGTTTGATGGAATAGGTTATGAGTTGTTACATGAACTGTATCACTGAAGACTTAAAGAACTTTAAGACAACTTCACTGCTACAGCTACTACATTTTCAAAACCAGAAATGGTCATCAATTATCAATAATATGTTACATGTACTAATTACTCCTTCAACTCCTTCCTTTCTGCCTTCAAATGATATATTGTAAAGTAAGAAACACTTTCTTACACAACAACCTGTGAACAGTCTGAGCTCCTGCAGAGGCAGTAAGCCATAGGCTCTCCATTATCATCCAGGAAGTGTCCCCCTGGTCCACTTTCAATGGCTCGTTTGTCTGTCCTGATGACCTTCTCTTTATGTGTGTCCTTATCCTTCTCCGTCTTCTCTACAATAATGTCCTGTCTCTCTGGTAGGTTGGCGAAGCCCATTGAAGAGAATGAAAGCCGACTAGAGTCCTCATCATCCTGCAAAGAAAAAAATGATTGGTGAATATCATCATCAACATATTATTTGACACAAACAAACCTGCTTTAGTGACCACCTGTATAGAAAGACTACCGGTACATACCTATAAAGAGAAAATTTGTTTCCCTTGAGAACTTGAACTGGAAAAGCAAACTGAAGCATCTATGAGCTTAGATAACAAAATCATACACAGGGATAAACTAAACAGGTTAAAAAGTAAAAAAGAAATGAATAACGACTTAAAATAGATCTATACATTATAGACATTTGTCAGTCATAAATTTGTCAATGTTTCATCTGTGACTTTGTGGAATCTAAGACTAACAGTAGATTCTATCTACACCATACCAGTTAAGACTTAAGTAAAGTTGCGAGAACTTATACTTCTCTATTTCTAAGTTCTACGACGATACTCATCAGGATCCATAAGTCAGGATGTGTAGTGTAGTCTATTATCGTGCACACTGTATGTAGGGTAAGAATCTCCTATACACAGAGCCTGTGGTATTGACTGTACCATTGAACTTAAGTTGCGCTTAAGTTAAGTAGGCCCTCTTCATCATCATGATACGAGGAGAGGTAGATCCTGTAATCCTCGGTCACTTCTTCAGGATTGGTTATGTTCTAGAGGTTAACTCATTGCACAGTTGCAGGTTTAGGAAAGTTTTGATCATATCAATTTAACTTAATTTGAATCGCTCAGACCACCAGTGCTTATCCAGTCTCATCTTGAAGATATCGATGGAGTTTGAGTCAATTATTTCTTGAGGGAGACTATTCCAGTCGGACACCACTCTGTTGCTGAAAAAGCATTTCCTTATGTTTAGACGAGACCTTTCCTTGAAAATCTTTAGAGAGTGTCCTCGGGTTCGAGTATTCAGTGATAAGGTGAAGAAGTGACTTGGGTCTAGCTTTACTAAGCCCTTTAGTATTTTGAAGACTGTAATGGCATCGCCTCTCTGTCTCCTATAGTACAAGGAGTGTAGGTCGAAAATCTTTAGCCTGTCTGTGTAGGGAAGTTCTCTTGTCTCTGGCATCATCTTTGTCACTCTCCTCTGGACCCTTTCAACTTTGTAGCCATCTTCCTTCCAGCGTGAGTGCCATAGAATGTTACCATATTCCAAGTGTGGTCTTACTAATGTCTTGAATAGGAGGGGTAGAGTCTTAGTGTCCAGCCTGGTGAAGGTACGTTGTATTATTCCGAGGAGTTGGTATGCTTTGTTTACTGCCATAGATACATGTTCATGGAACTTAAGTTCGACATCTACATGTACTTGTACACCCTGCAGGTCTTTTTCAAGAGTGGATAGATCTTGACTTCTTCTCCTTTCATGTGGTAATTGTCCTTTCTGTTGTTTCTACCCAGGTGAATAGATCCTCTCTCACTTAAATTCGAAGCCACTCGTGACTCGCGCGGATCGGCCAATGAAAGCGCGCAAACTTACTGTACAGCGCTCAATGCGCAAAGTTCTTCATGAAGTGACGGTATAATAATGTGCAGGGTATTCTGCAGTTGTTCTGGCACCTATTTTCAATCAGAAACAGAAACAGAGTCTTCTATTTTCTAAAGAAAGTCTAAATTTAAAACAAAAAACCTACACAGATTCTAGCAGGTGGGCACGTACAAAGCCAGGTAAATCGATCACTCGCATGCACACAAAAGTAAAAAATGAATGGGGGAAATATTTAAATTGGTTCAGAACTTCGGTGAACCTGAAATTATCAATTCTTAATGTAGTGTAGCTTTACAAACTTACACTTTTTTCTTCCATTGTATTTGTAACTGAATCTTCCATTTCCTATTCTCTGTGCAAATCGGTGACACTGAAGCTGACGACGCGACGGTCGGTCTTATCAGCACAAAACTCGTAAATATCTTGCTTCAAATTTAGCGCCCGAGATATATATTGCGAGATTTACGGTATGCACGTCAATATCATCGGCCAATATAGTGAGAAGGAACTTATGACTTTGTGCAGTAAGATAACTCAATTTTTCAAAATTTTAAAATTTAAGTTGATATTTGAAAAAATGTATTTGCTTCTGTGAAATTAAGGGCTAAGATGGACCATGTGTTGAACGCTGTTCTGTTTTCATGCTTTCTTCTTTCCCCTTCTCGCGCGCGATCGCGCGAAGCCGAACGAAGGCAACCCGGCCCGCCACAACATGGGCATAGGCCTATGCATCGCGAGGAAGGTGGCCGTGGGCACTCTGGACAGCAAAGCATAGAGACTATTTCACTGGAGTCGGGCTAACTCGGACCAGGGGACAACTCGGCCCAGCTGTAAAAACGGTCATTTTTTGCATGTTTAGGTTTAGGGTTAGGGTTAGAGTTAGGGTTAGAGTTAGGATAAAATGACAAAAAAATGACAGTTTTTGCAGCTGGGCCGAGTTGTCCCCTGGTCCGAGTTAGCCCGGATCCTATTTCACCATGTTCACTATACTAGACTGAGCTAGAGAGTAGTTGTTTAGGCTACCATGTGTTGCTGTTGATCACTTCCGAATGGTCCGCTGGTGTATGTGTGTGTGTATTGGGTTTTTAACAGACCTGTATCAATCAGATATGATTATTTACGTCTGGGGGCGCTTGTTCAGAATTCAGAAGCCTATCCAAAATTTGACCCATATCATATGGCATAAGGCATTACTCCGGCGTGGAGATACCCTACTAAAACATACCCAAAATGAAGTAAATATTCATTAAATGTCTAAATAAAGATCATGAGTTAAAAGTTGTTATGTTTATTACCTATTTTGTGTCAATTTTCTTGTTATTTTTGGAGTATTTTTCGGAAAAACGTTATTAGTATACACTTTTTCACAGGTTTCACTGCGAACCGCTGCACAATACAAGTGTATACCAATGATGCAGAGCTACCAAGTATCACGCATTAGGCGTGACATCACGCATTTCGAGGGTCTGAAAATGCTCTTACGCACGACGCGCGCGCTAGATTTTGAAAAAACGCTATACCTTATACGTGTGTTATACCCTCGCTCGCGCGCCGAATCATGAAAATGTCACGCATTGCCGATCTTTGAACTTGGCGTCTCTGATGGTGGGTTGCAGGCGGGCCCGCATGTGTGAAGTTATCTACCGTAATGAGGATCTGAGACATTACGGTAGATAACTTCACACAGAAAATTCCTGGCTTGGAAACTCTGAGCGTCTGTGCTTCGCTGGTCCACACTGCTGGGGGATGCATGAAGAACTTTGGGCATTGAGCGCTGTACAGTGAGTTTACGCGCTCCCATTGGCCGAAACTTGAGTGGCTTCTGATTTATGTGAGAGAGGGCCTAGATCTACTTAACGTCAATTCATAATTCATGTCATGCACTTCACGCATAACTCACGCACACATGAAATTGCGCACTCATAAAATGAAAATCAACTAACACTTCAGAATAAATTTCCAGTTTGTACCTAAATATGACGAAAATGGGAATTGTTCAAACTTTAGAAATAGTTACGTAAGACTTAAACTTAAGTGAAATACTGTGTTGATGACTGTCCTGTTGGCTGTCCATCTTCCGAGCAGTCATTACCACAACTGCACTCTTAGCGGGATTGATTTTATAACGCCACATTCTTGTGTATGCTTGGGCTGCCGTGATCATCTCTTGTAGCTGTAATGGTGTGTTGCTGATCAAGGCGACATGATGGGCTCGATATCCAGATCAGCTTCAGATTTCCTTAGCTTGTGAAGTAAGCCAAGGTGCCATACTTTATCAAACGCTTTCTCTGCATCCAGGAAGCAAATGTACAAGGGTCTCTTTTTAGCTCCTGTGATCTCAACTGTGAATTGAAGGCACAATGCAGTCAGTAGACATGAGAAGCCTTTGCAAAATCCGAACTGCAGTTGGTCGAGATGTCTTTGATGGACAGCTGTGCCTCTTCGGATGCACATGCGTTGTGTCCCCATTCATCTACATTGATCTACATTTGCCACTCTCCACCCAGGTATTAAATGGGTACCCGGTAGGATGCGAAAGCTAATGTGGATAGATTAGCAAGTGTGCGCTTGTAAAAATGACGCCTGGCTGGAATGCTCCCCAGGGAGTGGAGAATGTGCATACATTGTGTGCGGGTAAGCCTGAATCCAATGACCGGGGTAATAATATACTTATCTGTAAAGCGCTTTGAGAGGGCCTCCGGTCCTGAAAAGCGCTATATAAGAACGAGCTATTATTATTATTATTATTCTCTCCCCATTGGCTGTTTAAATAAATGTTACAAGAATAATAACAAGAACCAATATTTTTGTAAATTCTTGCAGGAACATGAGTGGAACTGTCATAGAAGTGGTTCACATGAAAGTAGAGGAAGAGGGTGAGGAGCATATAGAAGCAGCCCACCTTGACCAGTCCTCTCGCCCAGAGCGCTCCTGCACCAGGAAAGAATATCTTGATAATATGGATACAATAGGTATGTATGGCTAAGAGTGAACCATGTCATGTTTATGGATCTCCTTTAAAGAGACAGTTGAAATGAATTGTCACAGGTATTTACCAATTTCACGCTGAGCAAATTGGAAGAAATATGAAATATGTATATTGAGAGAGGGAATATTAAGAATTGAAAATTTGTGTATGTGTATTCTTGCTTCAGGGTACAGTGGGGAAAACAAATATTTCATTACATAAAAACAACAATCCCCTCATATGCTATATCTCTTTTAACTGTGAATTTGTGTAAAACTATGAATTATCACAAGAAACACCAGTCTATTACTTCATTTTAATTTCTTCTAAATCTCAAAATAACCATTGCCAGTGAGTACAGAAGTCACCATTTCATTGTGTGACCATCAATTAATATCTTATAGAGATGTATGATTCTGTGTAACGAATTTGCTTAGATGTGTGATGAAGAATACCTCCTTTTCTTTTCTTTTTAGTAGAGAAACAGTGTGTTGATGAAGAGCTGATTGATGAGGTCAAGAAGAATTCCTGTATCTATGATCCCTCACATATGTATGCCAGAGATTCCTTCCTGAAAGAGACTACTTGGAGGGAGATTGCATCAACCCTTAATGTTAGCAGTAAGTATAACAAGTTCAATATAGAGCAGCTTATAATTTAAAAATTTAGTCTAATACTGCTGTGTGAAAAATACCCACAATGATTTGTTTTCCCCCATCTTTTCAAAATGTAGACCAAATAGATGAAATTGTGAAGTTGAAGTTTAAAAAGTTTTTGGTACCTTTAAAAGTCACCTTGAAAATTTGGTTTCTTTTGCTAAAGTTAAACAGTTAAAGATTCAGTTCATTATTCTAATATGATTTTTTTTAGATACAAAAATTGTATCTTTATTGATAAACATGTTTATTTTCTAACAAAAGTAGGCAAAGCAACTCTTGACAGAAAAGTTTACAGTAATGTCCATTGGAGGTCATTGAAGAGTATAAGATCTCTAAGCCTCTTACAAATTTTGTAAAGTAAGTTCCATTCCATCTTTCTATGGAAGTACCTTCATGACAGATGCATCCTTGTTCTAAATTTGCAGCGGAGTATTGCAAGCTACGATGGAAGAGCCTGAGAGATCGCTTTGTGAAAACCGAGAAAGAGGAGAGGAGAAGGAGAGAAAGCGGTATCCACAAGCTTGTGAAACCATACAGATTTGCAGAACACCTGTCTTTCCTGAGAGACTACACAAGAGAAAGAAGACCTGGTTTCCTTAACTACCGGTATGAATAGGGATCTTGCAAGTGGGATGATTAAACATTTGCTCCGATGACAGTTGCTTCGGGGCTTTATTTTGTCAAAAGTGTAGGTTTAAGGATGTAATCTAGTTTTAGGTTAGGTATAGGATAATGGTAAAGAGCAGTCGTTGCTGGTGCAAGTGTTGTTCAACCTGTAAGTGCAGGATACTCTTGGTGCTAATTTCAGAAGTGGGGGTTCAGGATAAACAAACTAACATAAAAGTCTTCTCGATAAGGGTGTAGTCAATGGTAATGAATATGTCAGTGCATACTTCAAACCTGAAAATTCGCTTTGGATCCCCCGAATTGACCCTTGATTGCTATAAGACCGTATTCAAATCAATGAACAAATTTCTGCCAAGAAACCTGGATATACAGTAATAAACAGCAATCAAATCATTGTATCTCTGAACGTGTAATATGGATATCAACCTATCTGTATACATTTGACATACATTTGGCATACTTTTGTATGCTAGCAGCCACATACATTCAGTTCGCATTGGTTTTATTCTAGCAATTGATTAGCTTTTTATACAGGCTGTCAAAGAAGGCTTGTATCCCATTTTCTAGGGAAATTATAGTGTGTTTTTCATGCACTTTGTTTCCTTTAGTTAATTGTTTATTTTGTTTGATTTTGGCATTCTGTTTAACTACCTAGTAAATATGTCAAGAATGTTGATGATAGTTCCTAGTAATCCTAAATCAAAATTTTTGCTTCTTTTCAGAGACCAGCAACCGCTTGTTACATATGTCAAAGATGATCATGGTGAAGAGCAGAGTTCATTTGCTGAGGACGTAAGAGATGATGATGAAGACAGGGAGATCATTGAAGCTGTAGAACAAGGGTGGGCTACAGCTGATGGTTACATCTCATCTGCTTCCTCTCATCATACCAACAGTAATAACATGCATCACCATCGCCTCACAAACAATGTCAAGCACCAGAGCCCTAGAAAAAGCCCTAAAAAGAGACAACACATACCTGCCAATGAATACGTCACAAACTATCTTGGCTTAGGAGCACAAGATGGCCCAGCCGCCAAACGGTCAACACAATCGCAGTCTTCATCTTCAACTTCTGAAGGTCCTGAGGAATTGAACAATGCATCATTGACAGGGGAAGATCATGAACAAAAGTATGATGAGGTGCTGCATTTTCTTATGAGCCTTGCACCGGCCATGAGGCGACTTCCAACTAAAAAACAATCTCTGGCAAGAATTAAGATTCAAACTGTCTTACATGAGCTGGAATTTAGTGAAAACTGAAAGTATCAACAATTTACAGACATTATTGAGCACAGATATTTTGCAAGTGAACACAATGTTGCACTTAAAATCTATGGCATAAGTTCTTTCACATCTCAATTACAATTTAAGTTTCCCACTGCCCTGCACTTGCCTCATACTTGATTTCTTCAAATATAGCGAAATTGTGACAACTTGATGGGACCTTTCCCTTCGCTAAAATAGTGCTACATACTTGGATGAAGTAAAGTTTAGTCTGAAGGGATACATTCCAGTTATCAAGATAACAAGAAAATGCACCCTGATGGTTCATGGTAGGAGGAGACACCAACCTGCCGTCCTCTCCCTAGTCTAGCTTCATAGTGAGATAGACAGTTCCCCAAGATTCCCGGATATTGCTAGGTTGCAGAATCTACAATCCACTGTGTAGCCAAGCATCCAAATTAGCAAGACATTAGGTTTGTCAAGTCACTTGATCAGGTAAATCCATCCCCCAATCATTAATCTGCTTTAGTTATGCATTCCTTTTTAATTTGTTGTCATTATTTTATATTGATCATTTCAATTTTTTCATTTGTTTCATTTTGAGTTTTTATTTTGAAATCACCAATCCAAATGAATTCTGAATGGATCATTCGTTTTCATCATGAGTTTCTATTGATCATTTTAATCTTGTGTTCAATTGGTTCATTTGGAATTTTTATTTGGATTATTATCAGTATCTGAAATGATCTTATTTTATTAATTGTTTTGATTGTGTTTTGTTTTTTTATGTTAGAATGTTCTTATTCACTAACTTGTTCAAAATTGTTTATTACAATGATGGAATAAACTGGGAAAATAAATTGAAAGATTATTTTAAAAAGTGATTTTGTACCATACATAGCATTAATATACAATTAAATAAGAAGGTGCAATTTTTTAAAGGAAGTAATATTTTCAAAAAATTAATACAAGTATGTGATAATAATTAAAAAATGGTGAGATGATTTTTACTATACACAGCATAAAAGAAAGAATCAGGTGAATTTTTTAATGAAGTCTTTTAGGAAGCTATATTTTCACATTTACTTCCATGGTTGCCAAGTAATTACGATTCTATAGAGTGGGTAAGTGTGACATCATCAAAAATCTAATTTTAGAATTTCTCAATTTTTTCTTTATTTTCCGAAAGAGCATAAAAAATAATGTCCAAATGTTGAAAGCCAATTAAATATGTGAAGTATTGTCTGAGATATGACCATCTGAATAAATATACTCCCCATAGGAGCTCAGTGTTATATGCTCTGGCTCCTAACCACTAGGAGCCAGAGCATATAACACTGAGTTCCCATAGGACATATATTTATTGAGATGGTCATATTTCAGCCAATACTTAACATATTAAATTGGTTTTCGACATTTGGACATTATTTTTGATGCTCTTTCGGACAATGAAGAAAAAAATTGAGAAATTCTAAAAATAGATTTTGATGATGTCACAGCTTCGGTACTCTATGTGTGTGTGAAATAACACACCCCAAAATTGTCAATCACCTTGAGCAATATGACCTACAGAAAAAAGACACTGCACAAGGTATTCAACATTTACAAAATAATAAGTTAGACCAAGCTCTCATGGGGAGTAAATTGGATTAGCAAGTGTAAGCAAGTGCCAGGGACTCAGGGAGTGTATATAATGCCGCCAAGAAGCTTTTTTGCAAATCGTTTGTTTAGAGGCAGATGGGCGTTAATTCATGTCATTTTACACAGATTTAATGCCCTTCTGGCGAAAAATGGATAAAATGTTTCCAAATAACAGAGAGGAGGCACAGCGATGTGTAGCAAGTAGTTTTGAGTTATGATCAAGTTTACAGGTCTCTTTGAGAGTTCTGGGAGCAGCTCCCCCCCCCCCCCCAATCTTGAACTTACTGAACCATTTGATAGCTACTTCAATGTTTCTGATTGGAAAATAGCTAGGTACTCCATGCCACCCTTGTTCAAATTTTGAGTTTCCTTTTTTACATCTAGGTAGGTGTCTTTGAATTCCTTATTCTACAGCACTAAAATAACATGGTCGTTTTAAAGGCATTGTTTAACAATGTTTCCAGTTTTACAAATCTGAGATGCATGGCCCTATGTGTTAACAGTGTCTATGATATGGTGTAATATTAAAGCCCTAAAAAAATTGTGCTTCACAATGATCATGAAGTGCTTCAAAAAAGTAAAAATATGTGAGTGACCAGTTTTACCATACCCTACTCTTTTTCCACAATAGACTGTAGTGTAATGAAAACCGTTTTCACAACGTTTTTTGAAATTTCTTATTCCAATCATAAATACCTTGATAATCAGACAGGCGATCGGCTTGTAAAAGTCATGGGATTCCTGACTGACCTAAGGGTTTATAATTATGAATGCAGCATGAGCCAATCCAGGATTTTTTTAGAATCTGAGGCAAAGATACCCATTCCCTTTAAGGCATCATTTAACAACGTTAAATCTGAGATGCACAGCCCTACGTGTTATCAGTGTCTGTGATATGGTTTAATATTGAAGCCCTAAACAAAAATCGCACTTCAAAATGATCAAGAATGCCTCAAAAAAGTGAAAATCTTTGAGTGACCGGTTTTTCCATACTTGTTTTCCCCAATAGACTGTAAGTCACTGTAGTGTTATGAAAACCGTTATGAAAACGCAAAATTTGGTTTCAATTTCCAATCATAAATATCTTGATAATCAGACAGGCGATTGGCTTGTTAAAGTCATTGGATTCCTGACTGACCTACAGGTTTATAATTTTGATTGCTGCATGAGCTAAATCCAGGATTTTTCTTTAGAATCTGAGGCAAAGATACCCATTCCCTTTAAGGTTACCGGTACTCATACATGTACACCTTTCCACTCCCCAAAGTATTTACATCTGTGTTTTATGGTAAGAAAGTTTATCAGTGCTAAGTTACAAACTTATAACTTGCTTTATTCCATTTTGATATGTGATGTCAACAGTTCATGCCACAATAAACTAACATATTCAAAAAATCAAGTGGATTCCTGATGAAGATTGTTAATATGTTGTGGATATGATAAATCTTGTTTGTTATACTACTAATATATTCCATTTTAAGAATATTTATAACGTGTATCACCTTTCAGTATTCCCACTCCCCAAGTACATTATTTATAATTGATGAGATAACATTTTAAAGAAAAAATATGCATGGTGCAAGTATAAGCTTGAAACAATTAATATGATTATTATGCTGCGAGCAAAAGCGATGGATGGATCTGTAGCCTTGGAATTGGAAGATTCTGGGTTTCAAATCAATTTAGCATTTTGGGAAATTTGTATTTATATTGTTACATATATAGAAATATAAAGTAATTGGATATAATAGCACTAAATAGCTAGTTCTATATCTATGTTACTTTTATTCCTTAACCTTTCAACAATGAATATTTTTATCATCTAAGGCGATCATAACCATTGATTCTGATCCCATCTGGTCTTGTGATATACTTAGTGTAATATAATCGTAATAACAAACATGGGGGTAGTTCAGACATTTGGCAGTATGGTATGAGCCAAATGTTTCCTTATTCAGTTAAAATAATGGCACTTAAAGAAAAGAATTTAATGATGTCATTTTATGATAAATTTGCACTATTTTAAAACTATGATTATGGTAAAGACAATAATGATATTAATGACATACAAAAAACAAAGATGTTGATAATAAAGATGTTAAGATATAGAATATATAAAGTGCTTAATAAAAGGCAAGAAATAAAATCATGGAGAGAGAGCGAAGGAGAGAGATAGAGAGGAATGAGGAGAGAGAGAAAGAGAAAGAGTGCAGAGAGGACAGGAGAGGAGAAAGAACTTGAAAGAAAAGTCATAATTACCTATAGTAGCTCTTTTTGAAGGGTTATATTTAGAGTGCATGAAAAGAAAAAAAATAACCACACTCTATTTTCTTGTGTTACAGTTGTTCAACAATATGTAAGTAGATAAGGAAAATTATTGAGTAATATTGAATATTTCTTGAATATTTAGGTTCGTGGCCTGATGAAATGATATTGATATAATAAGTGGTGTTTATAAGCAAGACTCAAGGTTTGATCTACAGAACAGCATGCAACGCCCTCTTGTGATCATTTTGTTACATTGATTTAAGATTTTAGTTTGGTTCATCTTGAATCTCATTCATTGTACAGGTGAATATCTGAAAGAGCCGTCTGAAAAGGGTGGGGTTTTAGGAGGGCAGGTGAGAAAAGGCTCATACATGTACATGTATAGTAGGTTTGGTGGTTTTATCATTTGTTACATAGTTATGTTTTGATTTAGTTTCAAGGATAAAATCAGGTGATACCTTGTGTGTATAATAGACAACGGGTTCCCCCCCCCCCCCCCATCCTCCAATTTCAATGGCAATAAATCAATTTTCAATGATTCCTCAAATGACTAGAAAAACACAATTCAGATCATTTCAACATTTATAGTCTTTGTTGTGTTGACAGATCCACAGATTATTTCTACTTACTGAATCCCTGTGAAATAGTAAAATATGTTACGATTCCCAAAGCCATTGAGTTAGGCAAATGAGCCATTCATTGAAATAACCTAAGAATGGAAGTATGTACATGATTGTTGTATGGTAGTCTTCGCTAGTAAGACAATCTGTCTAACTATTAGACCAAATGGCCTGAAAATCTGAAAGTAGTCTGACTACAGGTGTATGTCGTCCGGAGGATTGGGTAGTTTGATGTTCCATAAGCAAATAGATTGCAGGCGTTGTGGTCTAGTGGATAAGTCTCCATACTGTGAACCACAAGGTACAGGTGTCGAATCCCTTCCGCAGCACTCTTGTCCTTTGGCAAGACGTTGGCATTAATATACTTTTGCCACCCTCGACCCAGGCAGAGTAACTAGGTACCTGTATGTGTTAGCTAGCATTTCACAGCTCAGTAAATGGTTTACCGTCTGAGGGCCCTGCCTGCACTCACAGTCTACAGAAAGAAAATAAAAATACAGGATGATAATGATCAGTAGGTGTCACTCCTGGAATGTCCCTGATAACAATTTTGATGTAAAATAGACTATCACGCTAATTTGAAAATCATGACTCCTATTGAAATAGATTTGAATCATAGAAAGCGGTACAATAGTTGATGGCAATCTGGGACTGAACTTCTATGGGAGAAAAGGTCAGGAGGGGAAGTGAAGGGCAGCCTGTAGATGACATGAAAAGAATGACATTGCTGAAAGAAAGTGAGATAAAAAGGATGAGTAAGATAGAGAAGATAAATGAATAGAAAAAAGAGGTTGCATCCAATAAGGGTCACATAGATTAAGGAGAACATCTATGCACATGCATCACACCCCTGAATGAAGAAGCCCCCAGACACAGGGTCATTCACGCCTGAGCAACGATCCGCCGTGCAGATACACTTCAGCACATTCATTTCCGTGTCACATCTACGTGAGCGGACAGATGCATTTTTATGACTATACAATCTAATATTACTCCCGGGTTCAGATGTCTGTGCTCTCCTTTCCCGGTCTAGGATCCTATGATGAAAGACAAATACTTGTGAAGATAAAAGAGAAAGTAAGAGATCGAGAGATGTTGAGGGAGATTGCGAATGAAGAAAAAAAAATCAATCTGATTGATTGACTTGAACTTGGGAGTCCTGGAGAGCTCTGCCTAAATGTAACCTCTCCCATCGTCCGTCATTCATGCTTGAGTGATTATCTGCACATCACTCGTTAAACATTTTCTCTCTTTCTCTTCATGTAGTTGGCTCCAATCATGTGAGAGACTGATTTTTCTGTATTTTCCCTCTTTCTCTCTCTCTCTCTCTCTCTCTCTCTTTCTCTCTCTCTCTTTCTCTCTCTCTCTCTCTTTCACTCCCACTCCCTCTCTTTCTTCTTCCCTATCTCTTTTGCACAAATCTATATTCTGAAGGGCACCTTGAATCAATGCCACACAGAGACAGGGGGATGAAGGCCATTGAGAGAAGAAGATGGTTTTGAAAGACAGGGATGAAAAGAAATGATAAAGAGGAGGGATGGATGATAGAGATTGAGAGATCTGATAATGATAAAGGTGGGTTGCTTTGCAGGAGGAGTGTGGGCGGGATCAGGGGAGGGGTCCAAGGAGATGAATTAAAAGAAAGGTCTGATTGAAACACAAGTGAAGTGATGTGGATATGGCGAACTTATGTTACTATCTTATCATTTTTGCAGAACAGAGAAATTAAGATTATAAAAGCTAGACAAGTATTTTCCTTCTTTTTCCTTCCTTTATAAAAATACCATTAGTTTGTGTAGTAAAAGCAAAACAATACTTAATTTTCTTGCTTTTTTTAAAACCTTGATACCGTACCTGCAAATGAGTGACTATTACCCTTTCTATGAATTTGAATAAAAGGAGAGAGGGAGAGAGAGAACTGCACACAGTTACAAAAAAATGGAAGATACAGTAACAGATAACTGGAAAAAATAACGCTACTGTAAAAATGCTTTTCAAGAGTAGCTATGAACAGGGGGAGGGGGGGATCTGATCACCATGTCTGCTCATAAAATGTAGATGATGCTGGTTAGATGAGTCCCTGAGCTTAGGATTACAGATGAAACATCTTCCTCATCAGACAATTGGTCATCCACGCCTCAGCGATGATGGGCACATCGATTGCTCTAAGCAAACATATTATTCATCTCATCTGCATTTATAAGTAAAAGGGGGGTTCATTTAGAGTCCAGTGTACTGTATCCTGATCAGTCTTTGGTAGTTTGATTAAGAGAGCGTGAGTGTAGTGACAGCTTGTGGGTTTTAATTGCGGCGCTTGTTTGATGGTGCTTGCACCTCTCTCTCTCCTCCACCCATCCTTCCCCCTTTCTCCCTCTCCCTCTTAATGTCCCCACAGGTAAATCTCAGCAAGGCATCTCAGATGGAGCGTTTTCTGAATTTGATGAGAAGGGCTTGAAAACCACAAACACCTGACATCACATTAAACGACTACTTACATCATCTATCCCTCCTGTTGGTTTGTCTTGTAGCTTTCTGTTTTTCACTCTCTTGGGAGATGGGTGTATGTGGTGGCTCATGTATTTAGAATGATGGAATGTGTTTCTTGTACATGTAGTTCTCTTTCTTCTTTACACACCCCTTTTTTTTAAGAAAGAAAAAACTTTGGATATCGACAAGATCATACAGAATAAATTTATCTCTTAGCATTCATACCTAAATCATACCTTGGAAATGGTCTTAAAGTTATATACAACGTGTTATAGTTTAAATTTGCATGAACCTTTTTAATTTATCTAATCCTGCAAAGATAAAACAAATGCTTTTTATGATTATGGAATCTGATGTACAGATCACTTATCTAATTTCAAAAGTTCTCTTGACATTGAGACTATTGATATGTGATTTTAAGATTCAAAATATCCAAAAGCAGTCGAAAAAGTTAAAGACTGAAAGATAGAGAGCGAGAGAAAGACAGACAGACAGGGAAAGAGTGAGACAGAGACAGAGGAAGAGAGAGAGAGGGAGAGAAAGAGAGGACATTTTATTCTAATTTTTAAAATGTTTTCTGTACACAATAAAAGCCACATTAATTACTTGGAGTTTCCTGTCAGTCTTTGGTTGATCCCCTTGAGGAATCAATATGTGTAAGCTTCAGAATAATTATTAGGTACTAGCTGCAAACAATGGAACCTCGTAATTTGAACAGAACTACAAGGAATACTTGGATTTAAATGTACAAGTAGTACATTCCTCCTTTTCTAGTGATTTACCAGATATTTCAGGGTACATGTCATTTCCTGTTTTGAAGAAAATTAGATGGAAAAATTGTCATTTACCTTTGTTCAGAAAAAAAAGAAGGAAGAATCAGCAAACAATATTATGAAAAAGCTAAAAATCCCATAAGAATCCATATTGAAAACAACATAACCGCTTACGGCTCTTTGAGATATTATGCAACAAAACCACAGCAATTATTTTATGATGAAGCAGAGTGTAATAATCTACCCATTTCTGAATCTTATAAGACAGAGCTAAGTGACTACGTGCAAGTCCTTTTACAAGTAAAATTTAAAAAAGTGGTGGCTTTTTGTGGTGGTTTACGTCATATCTTGACGAGCCTTTAGAGTTGGACAGCAATCTATATCTAATGGGTCTCCATTAGATGCTTTTATATTTGCAGGTAATACCTTGTTATTGAAATAGTCCTTCCTCAAGCCTTACCTGATATAGCAGGCTGCTTATTAGTGACTCTAATCAAGGTACGCTTGAGATGTTATCAGGTAACAATGTAGGATGATGACTTATCTTTCTGTACTTTTACTCAAGGCCAAAAGATGACAAGGTAGTCTATTTTCTCTCTTTCTCGTTGGTGGATATATACACGTACAGTGGTGGGTGAAAGAAGTGGGTGGAGAGGGAATAGTGATGAAGGGAATTGAAAAGCAGCTTTAGGCGGGTTGACGAGAGGTTTTCTGCTTTATTTCTTTCTCGTAAGTTGCTGTGGGAGTGTTATTGAGATGATTGTTGTGTTGTCCACTCAAGCCCTGTTCTTACTTTTTTTAGAGAGACAACAAAATAAGGCTTCGAATATGTACAAATGTAGTCTCAAAAAAGTACACGCTCATACATTGCATAAAAACTTTGTTTTTGCAGCAGCAACAACAACAAAGAAAAAATGCCTATTTGTAGAAATTTTAGGATATTCTTAGAACATGAGTATGAGCATGCCCTTACTTGCCACTATAGAAGTGATAGATGAACAGTATTTGGCCTCATGTTTGTCCTTTCTGATTAAACAAGAGGTTTCTTGAGATCAATCTCCAATGAACAGAAATAATTAAGGAATCATTAATTTCTCTGTATAAGATCTTTGCGCTATATTGTAGTTGTGAGGTGTAGGGGAGAGGAATCCTAATTGATAATCACTTTACCCATGTAAGTCAAAAGTTCACACTCTATTAGCTACTTTGAAACCATAACAAGTCATAATGGGGGATTGGTAAAATCTCATGGACAAGTAATAGAAGGAAGTTATCACAAGTCATGTTTCAAGTTTTATAGTCCATTATTATACACCTCTTTTTTGTTTCCATTGATGTTAAAGGCCATTTAAACATAGACAAAACAGGGTATCGTTTGCTGGGAGCCAGAAGGGCATTAACACTGCTTACAGTTCACTAAAGTATAACCTTTCATCCCAAATTAATCCGAAGTGTTTAGGAAGTTGGAATCCGACCAGTTTAGCCCCTATGTGCCTCTCATCCTAGAGTACCCCATCTAGATCGGAGGGATAGAGTTGTTTACTTCTATCACATGATGGGAAAGTGGCTGCCTTTATCTTTCTTTAACATGAATGTTTGTTTGCTCGCAATCCACACCCGATCCTACCTTTGACGCGTTCTTACGTTACATCAGCCGTCTGCTAATGCTCTGAACTGCTGACATTTCAATGTTGTCTTCTCTCCGGTCCTCCCCCATTATTTGCCCCCTTTTCGCCCCCTTTTGCGCCCATGCCTGGCAGGTACAAAATCAATCCTGGATAAAGCATGGCAACATGGGAAGGGATTTATGCTTGCCACTAGCCGTTCCAGAAACCAAGCCAGATGAGATAAGAGGGGTATGAAGGAAGAAATGAATTGACTGTGTTTTTCTTGTCAAAATGATGCCAAATGCACCACACAATGGATTAGTGTTGGGTATACGGGAGGTGCTTAGTGGGTGCGTGGCATGTGAGACTCAGCCAGAGTTTCTGTTTTAGGGTCGGTTGAAAGACCCAGACTATATATAGATGGGCTTCACACGTTAACATGTAGCTTCATTGGCATGCGTACCCTCACTCATGGAATTCAAGGGTTGATGAATTAAGATAAATCAATGATGGCATGTATTCTCTTGGTGGACATGATTTTTTTTCTTTCGCTGCCATACATGAAAAAATAGAAAACTAGATCTTACCTTTAGGTCTGAATGTCCCCTGACAATACTGTAAGATATTCGTAGAGTCATAGAGTGACATACTTGTTATGCTTGGAGGCTTCTGGCAGGGTCCCAAAGAGTTTATTATTGATTATTTATATGCCACACTGATTTATAGGGCTATTTTTAAGTTGTTATGAATATCGAGCAGAATAATGATAGAAATGATCATGACATCATCTCCCTAAGATATGAAGTTCTCAGAACATCCAATGTCAAAAAATCTTGGGTTTTCTCTTCTTGATATGTTGATGAAGAGGTGTCATAACCAAATGGTTTTAATATTGGACTGCTAATGAGATGTTGGTGGCCCTGTGGGCTTGATCCCCAATAGTTCACTTATATTTTTAAGCAAGACATTTTATCTGCATGCTTCTCTCCACCCGGGTGTTTATTAGGTTCCAGGTAGGATGCGAAAGTCGTGTAGTTTGTTATGCATTCTGAACATCTGGCTGGAATGCTCCCCAAGGATAGAGAAGGTGCATACATTGTATGCTGGCATGCCTGAATCTGATGACCAGGGCGATAATATTTCTATAAAGTGCTTAATAAGAGACATATATGTATTCAGTGCTATGGATATCCAGAACACTGTTATTATTTTCCTGCAAATGAATAATAACAAACTTTTTCTTCATATTTGAAGGGGAAAAAAAAAAACAGGCTTTCTTTCAAACATCTGAAGTCTCTTTCCCCTCTTCTTTCATGTAAGTCTACGTACAGCCAACGTGATTTTTTTTTTCTTCTGTGATTTTTATAAGTTTATTTGTGTAAAAATAAAATTGAAAATATTTTTGAGCAGTCAAGTCAATATTTTTCTTAAGACGAGACATACTAGAGAACTGTCTCTTTTTTCTCTCTTGGAAAGTGGTTTCTATTACTGGGATTTAATTTAGAATTTTGAGCTTTATTTGCATCTGCTAATCTTGAAGTTCAGGTACATGCATTGATACAAAAAGTACAAAAATAATGTTTTGTCTCTCTGCCAATGTTACCCCAGCTTCACATATATATTTCATTGTTCCATAAACACAACAAATATTCATCGCCATACAAAACTAGAAGATTCTATTCGAGGTGTTTGTTCATCCACTCCCCGTTATCACCTGTGTGCATGTTTAAACTGAGATAACATTAATTGGGTTCATATCAAGTTTTTACACAATGAATCTTGACCCCACTTAACTTCTTAACGATCACATGAAGAACATGCTCAAATGGCGTGATGAGGTGAAACATGAAATTACATGTCTTTTTTAAATGTTCCATTTGGGCTATCCTGGTAATTGTCAACAATGAACTTGAACTAATTCTTTGACCTACTCACATGTTCTTTGAAAGAGGCATGACTAATGACACTAATGACATGAATCTTTTTATCTCTTGCAATGTTGATTCAGTTTTTGAGTCATCTTGAGAATATTTACACAGATCTTAGATGTTGTAATGAGCTTTGAAATAGTTTTAAAGATTTATGTGTTTGATAACTTTATGATTTATGTTTTACTCTTGGTATTTGCATGTTGCACCGAACTTTTTATAGGAATCAACCTTACATTGGAAAGTGCTACTTTTGATCAAAAGTATAAACGCTTTATTAAATAATGCATAAAATGTGCATAAATCTATCTATCTATCTATCTAAAAAAAAAACATGCCAAGATTCCAAGCAATAAGAGTAAAACAAAGTTGCCTACTGTGTGTTTCTATTTTAGTGCATTTACAAGACTTAATAGGAAATGAATTAGAATAATAGCCCACATCTCATGGATCATCTATATAGTCTTCATAAAACTTTTGCTTTCAAATGTTACTTCTTCTGTAGAGAATTGTCGTTCATACATTTGAAGATCATGTTTGTTTTCCTATAATTTAATCTCCTAATTAAAGAATTGCACAGAGATACATTTCATGCTATATTTTAAGAAAATTCATTATTTTTTAATTATATGACTTAAAAGTAGTTCACTATTACAAGTTTTGGTGAAGAAAGCTGATGATTTTTCAGAAAATATTTCAAATAAAAGCCAAGTCCTAATCGTGTATGTTTCAGCATGTCTGGAGTAGCGTTAAATGATCTCTTGCCTATTTTGTGACATAGAGAAGTTTCACGATACAAAATCAGCTCAAGATAGTGGATGAGTTTTCAAAAAGTATGTCAGAAAAGAGTTGTATCATAACCCTTTATGGTTCGGCATGTCTGGCATAGTGTTAAATGATCTCTTGCCTATCTCTGAGCCCATGATATGTCATTCTCCCTGTCGCATGCATCCGCTGTATCGGAGCCAGCCTGACCTTCCTCTCACCCCCTCTTACCCTTCCCCAATCGACACTATTACTCATACCCCGGGATTTCCTCTGAATCATCCCTATCTTGCCCCCCTTCTCTTCACCCTATTTCCCCCCTCCCTCAAACCTGTCACCCAACATATCTAATATTAGACTTCCTCTGTGATATTTTGGTCTGATTTCAGATTTTTTCCTAGTCTGCTTTCAGACTTTGTTCAATCTGTGTATGTATCTGAACTAATGTTATGTCTCATGCAGCTTTTCCTCATTATTTTGGACATACTTTTATCATCACACTTTTCTCTCTTTCTCTCTCTTCCTTTCTCTCTCTGTCTTTCTCTCTCACCCAGACACACACAGACATTTTTCTATCTTTCTCATCATCTTGCTCTTTCTTTTTAGATTTGCCTTTTATATTATAATCATTGTCACTGTATTCTTTCGTGTTGGCTCCAGATACATTTTTATTTGGGAGAATCAAATGAAGCTGTTGTTCCTACTTTCATATTCGATGACGTAATTCTGTCTTGAATATGAAAGTAGGAACAAAGAAGAAGAAGAAAAATCAGAAATATTTAAGACAAAAGAGCTATTAAGTATTGACCCTCTAAAGAACAACCTTTTTTAAAGTGAAGAATGATATGCAGCCAATGTCTGGCCTCGGCTAGTATGACTAAATATTCCTAACGATGTAGACCCTGTCGAGTGTGGTTAAGAGTGACGATGTTAATCACATCGTGGGGGAACGGACGTTCTTTTTCCTTCCAAATAAGGCCTCATCATCATCATACCCAAAGCCAAGGTGAGTCTGCAAAATGTTTGATAGGGGGTGAGATATCAAGCTCCCCTTACCCTCAACCGAACCTGACAACGGTGACCCGATCCACAACTAGATCAAAAGACCAGAAATAGTTGGCATGAGTCGTCGGTACCCCAGAGTCCCTCCTAAAAGTATGTCCCAAGAATAGGTGCTGGCGTCATCAGTGATAGAGCCAAAGTATCATCTTGAATCTGGCAGTTATCTCATCTCTTCTTGTTACTCCTATGTGTGGCCTGTCTATTTGTATTTGGATTATAACCATGGTTGATATAAGGAATAATAGGAATATAAAAAGAAGAAATGGGCCATACAGGTTTTAATTTCAATAAACATTTGCTCATGGAAATGATGTTTTTTTTCTTCTACAGAATAAGATATTTTTGCAATATTATTTGCATTTACAACATGCCAAGATGAACAAATTTCATTTGTATAGCATTGGATTCTCTTCTATTCTTTTCACCAAGTAAATATGCGTTATACAGAGATGCCAACCAGTACGGATTTCCCGTAATTGGTACGGAAATTAACGACCATTACGGCAGTACGGAATGTTGTCTAAAAATTACGGATTACACAATTTTTTTTTTTTTTTTTTTTTTTTTTTTTTTGCGCATAGGGATCTATCGTAGCAAGTGCTGTGCATTATGGTGGCCATCCATGAGAAAGATGGAAAAGTATCAAGTATTCTCTTAATAGAAGCCAATTTTTCATTGAAAACTTATGTGTTGTGATGAACTGAAATTCAATATTTAGCAACTTTGTGGGAGTAAAATCACAAAAAATTTCAGATAATCATGCGCGCATGCGTCCGCCTGCCATTCTTTTTAGATTCATGACGCCACATAGGAAATTACTGATTTATTCCCCAAATTACTGATTTTGAGCCTTATGATTACTGATTTTCTGTTCTGGAGGTTGGCATCTCTGGTTATATTGAAGTAAGCTTTTGATTACAATAAATTGAGAATTTTAGGAAAAAATGAATAAAATCAGAGATATGGATAATCGAGAATAGAAACAAAATATTTTAAAGAAACAAAATAAAAACAAATATGGCAAGAAATATTTCCATGACTATCACTTTAAAACAAAAATCATGCACATATTCTTGAAAGAATATTGTATAAATAAAGAATCCATGAAGGATCCCTCATAAATCTAGCTTCTAATGATCAGGATATATTTTTATCCTCTTGGAGCGGTGAGTTGACCTTCTCTCCCTTTTTCTGGTGTCAGTGAAATTATGAGACGGCTTAATACTGGAGAAAGTGATAAGTCTGGATCTAAGGGCAAGATTCCTATCCTGTGGTTGCACGTCATTCGACTATCACACTCGATATCCTATGTCGTGCTACACCGGCCTCAGATCCCCTGTAATTTCAAGTGCTGGTGACAGGACAAGGCAGGAATATTGCCAAGGTTTGTCTAGGAAGGAAGGCCCCTTTTCAAATGGGTCAATCTAAAAAAAAAGTGATCTTTTGAATCATTCAGAAATGAACAAAGATAAGTAAATATGAAGGCCAATCAAGTGTTATTTGCTAATAGAAAACCTTATTCAGATCTGAATGATGTAAAGATAATCAAGTAGTAATTAAAATGAGATTACACAAGTGTGCACATTAGTAAATTGTATGTGAGAGACTTAAAGGGGAAGTCCACCCTGAAATTAAGTTAGTTTTAATAGGAGTAGAAAAATGAGAGAAACAAGTCAGTGAAATATACAGTAGGTTTGCGGTTGCACCATGTGTGTGAGAGAGAGAGAGGTTTGAGGAGTCCTGAACAGGACTCTGACTCGGTAATCTTTCTGGGAGGAGTGTAGTCCTGAAAAGGACTGTTTGTTATCTTTCTTGGCATATAGTTCTCAGGAGAACTATATAGTCAACCTGTTCGAAACGTCGAGCCACTCATCCTCTCCAAGCGCTATAGTTCTCCTGAGAACTATATGCCAAGAAAGATAACAAACAGTCCTTTTCAGGACTACACTCCTCCAAGAAAGATTACCGAGTCAGAGTCCTGTTCAGGACTCCTCAAACCTCTCTCTCTCTCACACACATGGTGCAACCGCAAACCTACTGTATATCTACATCACCATGCAAGCCGACACTTACAAGCAGCATCTAAGTCAGTGAAAGTTTGAGCAAATTCTGATTAAAAATAAGGTAGTTAGGATTTTTGAAGTTGTGATAAATCAAACACAAATTGGCAACTCTATGACGTATCATGCGAGCTCAACTTCCATTTGCTCAGTACTAAAAAATCTAAAATTCTGATTTTCCCTCAAGAAAAATTTCAACCATACATGCACCCTAAATATAATAATTGCAAATATGTTTCTATACTCCCCCTGCAAGGAACAAATATATATTCCGTCATCAATAACGAAGAAAACATGATTTTATGGAATATTATGCACAAAGCAAATGAAGGAGAGCTCGTATAATAAGTCACAGAGTTGCCAATTTGTATTTGATTGATCACAACTTCAATAATTTATAACTTTCTTATTTTCATTCAGAATTTGCTCAAACTTTCACTCACCTGATTTTCTTATTATTCTGCCTCTATCGAAACAAACTTATTTTGGGGGTGGACTTTCCCTTTAAAGGTATTGAGTTAGTATTTGTGGAACAAATCATATGAGATAAGAAATAAGTTTTAAGAGGGACAATATTATCAATTTCTCAGCAAATTGAAGAAAGAGAGGGAAGGGGATTAAAGAGGCAGGTTTAAAACTCTTCCAAATTCACAGCGAATATTTGTATAAGTGTCAGAGAAGAGAATAGAAGAGAGAGAGAGAGAGAGAGATGGGGAGGGGGAAGGTAGGTGGTAGAGAGAGAGGGATAGAGTGAAAAGTTTATCACCATGCCGACAAAATACGTCCAGGTATATGTTTTCAATCAATTTGGAACTTTTCCTTTGTCTCTTGCTTTAAAATGCACCGTCAGGTTTGTGAGAGAGAGAGTTTGGCCATTAGCATTTATCATTTCCCTTTTGCATTGTGACTTCATACTGTACAGGAATATTATCTGCTGAGAGCAAAAAAAGGCATTACATTGTGTCACTGAACACACAGCTAACACCCTTTTGGTTCTCAACAGATGATGTAATCTTCCTAAACCTTGAGGCACATAGCTGCATATCAAATAGAAGCCAGGCAATCAAATCAGTTTTTATAGCTGCCAATTATTTTGTCTTTTCAAACATCTCTTACTCATTACTTTCCGAGCTGCCTGCCGGACCCCGATACTTCCCTCGTTATATACTCAAAACATGTGGGTGCTAGATTTCTAATGCCAGAAGCCATGATTAGAAAGGTAACTTCAGGTAATTTGGATTGCGGACAATTCTGCTCTTCAAGGGAGTTAATATTAGACCATCCGCAAGGAATGAGTAGTTATTATAAGCACACCGTAGCTAAAAATAACGTCCATGACTTCCCATAGGGCTGTCTCACGGAACAGTATCTGTTGCATCGTGTTATAGGTGGGACTAAAATAGTCAATACGTCTAAAATAGTCGCCTGCACCGCAACCTCAGACTTTCTCTCTCAGGGACAAGTTGAATTAAAGATCCCCATCTAAGTTCCCTTTTGTATGATTCATCACGTTGCATATTATATTTAGAGCGAAAGTTAGATAACTTTTGTTTCTTGTCTTTACAGCCTTTGTGTTTCGAGGTGAGGAATTAAGGAGACGTAAGGAATTAGGTAATGTTGCAATGAGTGCGGAAGAAATGATGACTATCAGGGTTCTTGGGACAAAGGAATTTTGAAATGTGTATTTTGAGAGTGTTTAGACATGCCTTAATGCTACCCCTTTTAAGAATTACTCTGCTTTTTAAATTTCTAATTGAATCTACATATTCATTAACAAAATATATAGATAAAACACATCTAAGAAAATAAAAGCCATTGATATATATCTTTAAATTTTGTTGATTTGGAATAGACAGACTTGCTTGCCCCTTTATCGTAAGGAACAAACCTTTGTTTGTACGCAAATAGTGAAAATGTGTGCACCTCCTGTATTTTTTAAAATGAGCCAAATGTAAGACCTTCATATTTCTTAATCAAATTGACCTTTTGAAAGTTGACCTTGGAAGTGAGGTATGGGTATTTTTTTGTGCTCCAAATAACATGAATCATACTAGGCTACTGGCACTATGCGTGCCGTAGTTTGAGGGTCTGTAGGGTACATGTAATTTGAAGTAAATTTCTTTTTCATTGTGAGCATGTAGCTTATAAAATGTAAATCATTTCATTTGTGCATAAAATCATTGGATTAAAATGTATCTATATAGTGTTGTCTATGCTGCAATTATTTGTGTATGATATTTTATAAAAAGTACTTTGTTGTAACATCACATTTATTCTTATTCTTATTGTATTTGAGAAGGTCCCATATTTCCCTAATTCTCTCCACATTTTTACCACAGAATTTAATAGGGTTATTGCATCTTTTTAAACATGCAGTAATTGGAAATTGTATATAAGGTGTCCATGACATGTAACAGGCAGTCACAATTGTGATAAAAAGCATGGTCACCAAGAAAATCACTAAGAACTCCATCCTCTGTCCCTCCCTTTCTGCCTTTTCTTTGAATTATTGTCTTTTCTGTTTTCACTGTCAGATTTCACCAACAAAGTAAGGGATCACAGGTTAGAACTGTAGGCCAGTACAAGCTTCATGTTTTCCACTTCCATTTACCTTTTCCTTTCCCCCTTCCTGCCTTCCTTCACCTGGTTCATTCATTGGCGCTCGCTCATCTGTCATCACTGTTGCCTTTCACAATCATGTGAAAGGTCAAGGGGTTAGAGTAAGGTACCATTCATATCCTCAATCCAATACCCTCTCCTGTCTTTCAAACCCCGGCCCACCCCCCATCAACCTGGTTCTTTCAGTGGCTCATCTGTCAGATTGAAAAATCAGAGGATGGAATTGGACATCCCCCCCCCCCCCCCAAAAAAAAAAAAAAAAAAATCCCCTTACTGGTATCCCTTCCTCTATTCCTCCACCCCTTCACGAAGATAGCGGGTACCCCTTCCTCTTCCCCCTTCTATCTCCCACTCCTCTCACATGGTTCATTTACTATCTCATCTGTCTTTACTGTCACATTTCAGAGGAAGGTTAAAAAAGAAGAGATGTATACCAACTGCATCCTCTTCTTCTTTCTACCACCCCCTCCCCTCCCGGCCCCTCTCCATCTCTCTTTCTGCTTCACCGTCAATCTACCTCCCACTCCCCTCACCTGGTTCATTCAGTGGCTCATCTGTCTTCACTCTCGCCTTGACCGTCAAATTGATAGTTTCCTCTCTCTCTCTCACCTCTTTATGTTTGCACACCTCACTGGTTCCGGATGCGCAAAAAGTTCACCTTTACTGATCCTGTATGATCAACGGACCTGCTGTAGTCTAAAACTCAGACCCGTTGTCCCTCTACTCAAAACATTTCCTTTGATGGGATGTATGATGTTTTATGTGGTACGTTTTAAAAATCGATCACGTTTAGTTTATTGTAATTGTACAAATTCTGTCAGTATATATAACCATCAAATAGCTTCATTCAATAATGTACATATGCAAGGTAATAAAATCAAGGTACCAGGTATATATTTTCCATTTCAGAAATGATATGCAAGAACTATGAAATAGCCAAGAAAAACAAGAGAAATGGTCATGTATTGGACAGTCCAGAATTGCTATTTGAATAATTTCTTAAATGTCAGTATGACCATGATATTCTGTGTGATATGCAGCCCTACTTGTCCACATGGTATTTTTATGAAAGCAGAATAAAAGCTTTTTACCCATATTGCCCCGTACAAGGTCAGTACAAGGACGAAAATAGCTAGGCACTGACAATACTGCTTCTTTCCATTCATCACCTATTATATTTGAATTTGGGTGCAAATGATGGGTTTTTTCTGAGCATTATGCATTAGAGGTCAGGGAGGAAAGATGGAAAGAGATAGCCCTTGCATGTGAATCGAGAACGAGTGTTGTACTGAAGGCATCGTGTGTCCTACTTATTGCTTGGGTCAACTGACCATGCTAGACTGCTTTTAACGAGACGGCAAGCTACCATCATGCCACACGACGACGGCGACGCAGACGACGGAACTACTTCTGGCCAGACCAAGCCTCACGCCCTTGCCTCCAGCTCGTTCTGTTAAATTAAACCAGCTGCTGCTATAATAGCAGTGAGGCTACACAACCTTTTTCGCCTGGCTTGAGGCCCTGATTGAATATGCATGAGCTTGGCTATGACGTGAATGCTTTCATAAGGAAGTATTCATGAATGATGCATGAGCAGTGTGTTGTAGATTGAGCAGCTGAAGATAGCTTGAAGTGCCAGCCAGCCAGTGTCTGTAGTAGGTGTATATAGTAGGGGGAGGGGCGTGCTTGTATGTTTAGACTGATAATATCAGGTGGTTTAAGTATTCATCTAGACATCGACAGATGACAGGCATAAATAGTTTATATCTGTAGTGAATTATTATCATTATCAAATAAATGTTATCATATATGCAGAACTCTGTTTTATCTTCATGTGGGAAGTTGATTATCATTTGAATCAGCTTTATACTCATTACCTGTCCACTAAAAGCTATTCAAACCTTGCTGATTAATCGGATAATTAAAATTGTAGCATAATAGAGGGATTTAGAAATGGCTATTTAGCCTGTTTTGATAAGGACTATAAAAATACAGACATTTTGACAAAATTATAAAAATTAAGTTATAGGTAAGATATATTGTTAACCTGGGCAGGCAAAAGGCCCTTTTCTGAAAGACAATAATGCATGGCTTAAGATGAAGGCAATTTAAGACATTAAAGAACAAGATATGTGGCTAATGATCAATGTTTTGTTTTTTTATGAAAAAAGAAAAAAAGAATTTTAGAAAGAGACAAAATGTAGTAAAAATTGTTATTTACAGCTATTAATAAGATACAAACGTTACATGGACTGAAGCAAGTTTGCTTTTTCCTGATATCATATTAACCAGAAGCATGTTAGGATAACATGCAGTGTATTTCATTGTTATGGCAAACCAAAGAAGCCACATCCCAGTGCATGGTTTGCGCACTTAGATCCATGAAGAAAGCACATCAAAGGTAGATGTGGACGTATTGAATTGCATATATACGTATATGCATATGAATTAAAATGATGGAATTATAATGATGGAATATGGTGGAAGAGCAAAGATAACAAACTTATAGAATTAAAGTAAGGGAAGAAGAAGGAAGCTTGTGAAGACAGTTGAAATATTATAATGAATAAAGTGCACTCTTAGAAAGAAGGAACAAAATCATGAATTTTAAGAAGACGGACATATAAGAGCTAGTAACATCATAGCTTACTTAAGTGAGAAGAGGAGAAGTGGGAAGAGATGAGGGAAAAGGAGTGAAAGAAAGAGAAAGAGAGATAGGGAACAATCAAAAGGAAAGTAGCAAGAGAGAGAGAGAGAGAGATGGAGAACTACAGATACAAAACAATCTACATATCGAAAGGGGGGGGGGGGCAGAGAATGGGAGATTGGACGAAAAGTCAGGCATAGTTCAGTCGCCATAAACGTTTGTTGAGCTAAATACAAATACAAATATATATATATATATCTATGGAGGTGGGTTCATGTAAGATTGGACTTTGCATGTGAATGGTACGGCCTGTTAATGTTTGCCTATAGCCAACACAGTCCAGACTTCCCCATTTCCTGGTGTGTTTGAATGTAAACTAATATTTGTGAAGTTATCACATGGCTCCCATGTGGACTCTTGTCGGCAGGCGATGATGTGGCAAAAATTTGTCTGATGTGTTAAGATCAGCCTGGGTACATCTGAAGTGCTGAACTTTCAGTCCAAAGTAGTTCCAGTTGATATATCATGATGGGTGTGTCGATATCAATGCAACAAACTTTTTATTCATGTGTAAAGTTCAGCATTTCAGTCACCACCTGATTGAATGGTGACCTTTGCTTTCAAATAAAAAAGAAGAGTTGCTGGCAGATAAAAGCAGATTGGTTCAGCTACAGTGGATATGGTTATGAGTCCAGAACAGCTAGGGCAAGGGTGATCGATGCTGACCTCTGTGACCTAGGTCTATTTACTTCTATTACCATCAAATAATTGATCATTTATGTCAACATGTCTGTCTTTTTCAGCTGTCCAGGTGTAGTGTCCGGGAAAAATTGTTCACATCAATTATATATAGACTTATATTTTAACCCATATTGGAGTGATAGAAATTAATTGGTCATGAAATAATGAATAGTGTGTCGTTTCTTTGTATATACACACTTTTACTACCAATATACCATTTATAAGGAGATGCTGTACAACTGAGAAATATTGAACCTCAAGGTACATGTATAAGCACGGTAGGTTATGAAACGTATACTTGATAATGTGTAATAGTTCAAAGTATGATGGATTATTAGATATTCATCAACCCCATTAGAGAGCCAATTGAAAGGATTGAGAAGAGCAGTTGGACATTTTCTTTTGATTTTCATGAAATGTAAAACTAGAAAATAAAGTAGATTTTAATACCTCCGTCTGTTCTTCTACTGCCAGTGAGATTTCACCTGTCAATGGTATGGGAGAGAGCAAGAATATTTAATTACAAGAAATTCTTTGAAATTGAGATAATACATCTGATGAATAATTCATCCAGTACTATATATATGATTGCTCTTTATTAAAAAAAAAGCTAAACTAGATCTGCTTATTATATACAGCAAGTATTAAAGTGTTATGTCAGTATCATCAAAATCCGCAGCTATTAGGAACAACTTGGATTTTTTTTCAAAAGGATCCCATTCAAATTCCAGCGACAAATCCCCTTGATGAACCTAATTTTCAGTACTATATGATTGCTCTTTATTGAGAAAAAAAAGCTTAACTTGATTTGCCTAATATATACAGCAATAAAGTGTTATGTCAGTATCATCAAAATCTGCAGATATTTAGGAACAACTTAGAAATTATTTCCAAAGGATCTCATTCAAATTCCAGCGACAAATCCCCATGATGAGCCTAATTTCCAGTGCCAATGCTAGCTTGGCCTGAGGGCAGCGGAATATATTAATAAGTAGGACTGGCGTTGTTCCTCCTATGGTGGCTTCAAATGAATCAGCAGGAATGGATTGCCTGAAGGTGCCCTTCATCTTGTTGACATCATTTCTCCTCCATTTTTTGCATATATGAAATCCGAGCAATAAAATTGATAGGAGACATCTCCTAGTTTCTTCATTTCTATCAATCAGGTCGTCTGGCTGCATGTCAGACTGAACTTGGGATAACCTCTAGCGATTTACATAATAATAAGATCAGAAAATGAAATTAAAAAAAATTGGGAATAATCAAAGTACATCACATGGAAACAATTGAGGTTTGGAAGATGTAGGTCAACTGTCTGGATGTATATATGACAGACATCTATCTAATACTATTGATATTATAAGCATGTAGTGAATTTTATGTTAATAATTCTGAAGTAAATATAACTTCAATCTTCTGCAAGGACAGATATGTTTCATCTACACTAAAATAGGTATGATGTCCACCCATGAGTGTTAAAATATGTAGTGTGATCTGAGATGCTAAGATGCCTGCCATGTATTAAATGATAACAAATATCAATTTTGTAAAACATATCCCCCAACACTGGATTGATTAAGAGGACTTTTACAAACAATAGTAACATCACAGTTTTAGTCATTAAAAGAAATCAATCATAACCATGACCTTGTACTAGTTTACCTTTCATCAAACAAGCTTTGTATATATTAAAACATATTTGATAAACATTATTAGTGATTCGAAATAATATTTCATCTGAAAATAAATGTAATAAAGGCAACATACAAGTAGAGTTTTTTATTTGCAAGGCTATATTTCTTTTAACATGTATATGTTTTGTTGTATTTAATGAATCATGGATTCAAGTATGCTGTTGAGGGGTTTGAGCCATTAATTTATCTTTTACACCCCAAAATATATGAAACAAGTAAGACTCCTAAATATTGCACAGTTGTCCTTTACTGTTTAATCTCAGTTATTAATCAAGATAAAATGCAGTGAAGGCTCCAGCCTCCTTCAAATCAATAGTCCCGTCTGTCTTCGGCCCACAAACTTTAGATGACCTCTCTTTAAGGCTTCTTTTTGCACTTAATTGGCAAGATTGTCTGTCTGGGACAATTAGCAGACGGTTCCAAATCACTGCAATTAATTAATGAAATTGGACAAATTGATGATTAAGCAAAAGATTGAAAAAATGGCTTTGCAAGAAGGTGTTTTCTAGATTTTAATGTACTGGTATTAAAATGAGAAAGTTTTCATTAAATTAAGTCTCATGTATATCTGTATCTCCTTATTTGTCTTGTTTTATCTTTCTCACTGGTTGTCTCTCTGTCTCTGTCTGTCTCTCTGTATGTATGTCTGTCTATCTCTCTGTCTGTCTGTCCATCTCTTTCTCTGTCTCCAATATTTTCCCTCTGATATAGTGTCTCATCCTTGAAAATCTATTATCTTCTATGCCATCCTCAAATTGCCTTTACGATACAGACTCTCTCTGTCTCTACCAATCTATCTCTCTCTCTCTCTCTCTCTCTCTCTCTCTCTCTGTCTCTCTCTCTCTCTCTCTCTCTATCATTTTCATCATGAAAAAAAGAAATGTGTTCATGGTCATGTTTGGACACCTGATGTAATTTATTGTGTCTGCAAATTTAAGCCATCCTCTCTCTATATATTGGCTCGTGCCATTCTTGATCCTCCTCTGATTGGTGTTGTTCAGGGAAGAGCTAAAGGTTATAAAGAATGTATACCTCACCTTGCATGTAACCAACTCTAATTCAATTCTGTCGACACATCTGGGTTATCTTGTCTGTCCTTCAGCCTACATATTGATATCTGCGTCTGGTTTGGGTATCCCAAGTCTGGAACTACAGCGGGTATCTTTAAGTGTCATATCTACCTGTGCATAGACTGCAAGGGATCAGCAGAGAAAATTATCCTTTTACCAACTTTTGATATAGCTATCTATGTCCATCTCTCGCAGAGACTGAAATGATCCTTTCCAAAATTCATGTCATGCAAATTTGTAAGCCACAATTTGTTTAATTAAAACTCTTGATTTCTTGAGATCAAATGTTTACAGATCTATTGATCTGAGTATAGAGGCTACCCCAAAACAATTGATACATGACAATTTGTTTTTATGAGATTCAATCCATTTAAAATTGGTTAATTCAACTTAAAAGCCTTTCTAGGTTAGTTATATTCATACTAATACTGCAGGTTTGAGGATATAAAGCTATGGTGCATATGCAAGGATACATTTTAGGTCCTTCCTTTAGCCTCATTAAAAAAAAAATGGTCTTAACTATGAACTATATTGTTCTCTTTGTAAATGCATTGATGCACTTTACATTTCTGAAGCTATAAATTTAAAGATATGAATACAATATTGTGACAGGGGATATTGTACTAATGTGTACATGTACCTAATATCCTGAGTTCATAAAACTATTTTATAGGCCTATTGGGTGAACTGGTTTGTAAATGATCTTCTGAACTAGATTAGGCTGCTTGATTTAATGATATTGGTTTAGTAGGAAATGTGAACTTTAGATGCAAATGTCAAACCCAGGAGCGACTAAACTCCTTACGTCAACTGCCTTATGTAAACTGCCTTCATCAAGCTCCTCTCAGTCAACCCCCTCCAATTCAAGGTGTCAGCAGTTTGATTGAGCTGTTGCAATATTTGAATGATCTTAATTAAACAGGAGCACCCAAAGAAGCATTGATATGACCCATCAAATATGCTGTAATCAGTATCATCTTCACATCAAGGGTATTTTATTTGCACTACAGGTCGATGGACTACTGTGGGGGTGTTCCCATTGTGATGTAGCGGCACTGCATGGGGGTACTTGATCAAGGGTACTCCTTTGATGTCTGAAATATACCGTAAATCTAAAAGATGATGTGAATCAAGGAAATATGGGATGACATTCCTTTGGAGTTACTCTTCAAATTCAAGATGGTTGTCAGGATTATTTGTACTGCAGTACCAATAACAAATTGCATAGCTTTTTATGAAATAAGCATTTTATCCCGAGGAAATGATTGATCTTCGTAATATTCCAGGAATACTTTTCCTTACACTAAGCTCAAATTTATTCAACTACTTTTACAACCCCTTTGAAGTGTGAGATCATATACCTTTTAAATGATTTAATAAGTAGGCTTACAATTAGTCTCCCCTTAAGACCCCTGTTACACATACCTCTGAAAGTGGACTGAGGCCGCCTCTGGAGGCAGCCCGACGTGTGTAACATCAACTTTTTTGAAAGGCCGGACTGAGGCTAGACTGAGGCCGCCAGCCTCCATCCAGTCCACCTCTCAATGTGGTTTGAGATCTGTGTAACCAGGGTTTAATGATCTCGAGGCGGCTTCAAATTGCAGGCGTGGGGCTCCCTCCGGGGCCGGCTTTAAAAGTCAACGTATGTGTAACGGGCCTAACACGGGATCAAAATAAGACAAAGATCAAGTATATTTCCCTTTCATTTCTGACTTTGCTTTTGCACCATATTGTACTAGAAGATTATCGTTACTTCAAATTTGTCTTACCGGTATTCATTCCCAAAAGTTGTTTTGTCAGATTTCTTAGAATTTAATGATAAAATGTAAATATCAAACCCATCGTTTCAGGGCTGCAAAACTACTCTAAAACTGTAAGCAAATAGAGTTGAAAATAATCTATAAGCTATTTCTTTGAATTTCAATCATACAATGCAATTACCATTATCACAATTTTCTAGCTTTAATGCCTTTTCTTGTAAAAATCGACAAATACGCAAATGATGGTTAGAAATGATCCATAACATCTGGCCTCATTATAGATTAGCTTTTAACTTTCATTATCAGTTAAATCCTTACAAGCACTAACGATTTAGAAATGATTTATGCTGTCAGGTTCACATGGAAATTTCCAACCTATTATGATATATTCCTTTTTTTTCTGTAAATTACCCAAGATAATTGTATGAATTGGAGATGATGTAGCATATGAGTACCTGGTATTTGGTATCTCTTCTATGTATTCATGCCAATACAGCTACTCAACAGTATAGATTTATTCTTGACTTATTCAATATTTGATTACCCTAATCCAAACACCAGGAACACAGTTGGGTCATGATATAGATGTAAGAAATCTCAGCGTATCTCTATCAATTGTTGTTTCTATGACCCTTCAGTTACGACTTTCAGTAACCCTTTATTGACTTTGCTATCACTCACCACGGTACCGCTGCTGACAGTGATTTGTACTATGGAACCCCCTGGCTCATATATGCAGATTCGTGAGAAGGTGTGGCTCATTTGAACCAAGAAGAAAGAAATGCTGATTGTGGTTTAAAGCTAAACATGAGAAGTGTCCTTCTGATGTATTTCAGGACTCACAGCATATCTTTGGCTGTGAACATCGTTAATAATAATCTGGTTTTATATAGTGATAAAGGAATACAATGGTCTCTAAGCACTTTAAAGTAACTATTTTGCAATGTGTACACCATCTCCACTCCCATGGGAGTATTCCTTTCATATAATAATAATAATGATCACAATGAGAGCATTTGTCAATTTCTTCCACAATGGCATCCTATATACCAAGTCCCTATTCTTCTCCTGGGTAAGGAGTGGCAACTTAAAGATCAATGTCTTTAAAAAGTTTATCATGTTTTTGTTCTAGATGCAAAGGTTAAATCCAGGAGGCATTTGCCTTTGAGGCATTGCATCATCCATTGAGAAATCACTACTTATAGAATGCATCTCAACTGGTATGAAGCTTTCACAGATCAAAGCTCATCTCTCACCCAAGATTGGAAATCGATTGTTCTTTATCATTGTCTACACTAATACGGCTCATAAACCAGAGTGTTTGTTTTTACCTAATTTGTCAACACCCAACAATCTGATGAAATGTTCCTCTGATAATGAGCTAGGGTTCTTCAAGTGCCCTCTGTAATTATCAGTAATAGTATCAAGTAGCGACAAAGCAGTCGCAGTGACCTTCTGTGATGTGTGACATTGTAACTGATCACCAGTTAAGAAAGTTGAAGAAACATACAATTTTGTCTGTTTTGAGCTAGAAGGGCATTAACTCTTAGTAAAATGATATGAGGAAACAGCCTTCTGGCTCCAAACAGTGTAGATAAGTTCAAATCTCAATTGATGCATTATTTTCTTTTTGTTAGTGGTGGTGGCGGTAGTGATGGTGGTGTTATTGTTGTTGTTGGTATGATATGTGCAATCAAACAAACCATCTAATGAAATGAAAATGAATAAATTAAGAGGGATTGATACGACATAAATGTATTTCAGTCAATGTCAGTCATTCATGAAGGTGAATTTGGTATTTCAAAGTGCTCACAAGTAATTGGCGTGCAATTTGTTTACCAGAAAAAACTAGATCATGGACTTAAATATATTATGGATATACTTTGATCAGCCTTGCCTTGCTGACAATAGTTCTTTCTCAGCCAAAGTTTTTTATTTGCGCAGTAGTGATTACATCTTTTTCTTGCATTGTCATAGGATTTTGTAATTGTATCTATTATTAACCCTTCTGTGTTTATGCTGCTTGACCTTCAGGACTACTTCCAAGGATTTTCTGTAGTTCGGCAAACATGTGTGTAGTATTTATATTTCACGTAAAATTTGCAAACCTTCAATGTGAAAATATGGAATAAATTCCACAAGATATTGCTTTCTAAAATCACTAAATGTGATCAGAGTGTTAGATTCTTTGATTGTATATACCCTTGAAGAAAGACAGTAAAAGCAATGGATGAAGAAAAAGAAGATCTTATAAGTTGCATCAATATTCTTTCTACACAAATACTTTTATGCAATTAAGTAAGTGCTCTTCTGTTTTAGCCATTGAATGGTAAAAGGCAAACATTGAAGAGGATCTTGCATGACTCTTTATTTCTGTAGTACTTCTCTTCTTCAAACATACTACCGGTATCCTTTCAGCATATTGATCAAACATGATACAAAGTAACCATTTGATGTAAAGAAAGCTTACAAAAAACAAAACAAAAAACAGAAAGACCTTCTGATAACCTTGCCTATCCATTAATGAATGTGATACGCCAGATTCTTAGACACGACTAGTGAGGTTTTCCAAGGCTATGTTGATACAATACCGACATCACAGAATATTGTCTGATTCGTCTGATTAGGTTCTTGTGACACAGATTTCGCCAATGCCAACCACTCATTGACTTGCTGAGCAAAATGTCGCCTCCTTTTCCAAACGTCTCTCCAAGTGATTCTAGCCAAGTTCTAGTTTGATTTAATTTCCGATTCTTTCACAGTTTTCTATGAAATTCTTCAAGAAGCTTTACAAGGTCTGATTAGTAAAACAGGTTAAGCCTTAAGGTAGTCTTTGCTGTTTGGGATTGTCTTTACTCTCAATCTTAACATCTTTCTCAGAAACATTGATTAATCTTTTATAATTCAATATTGTCTGTTTTTCAAAAAAAAAAAGGTTTATGAATCTTAGCTGGCCTCATGCTTAATGTTGAAGAAAGGTGAGATAGATGGAAACGGGTAGCTAGAAGAATAATGGACACAAGAAAAGCAATGAGTTCTGCAAAGTAAAAGATATATTGCAACTCTGTAAAATTTGAATACTAGATGTTGTTCCTCACATGTGGAACATGTCCAATTGTGCATGCATTGATGGCAGAAAAGGAAGTCATTACATTGGAGACCTCTATACTCAATGATATTTCTAGTCATTCATCATTTTATATAACCATTAATATTTCAGCTTTAACAAAACACAATCTGTACAGTGTAACTATTCAATGTATCTTAAAACTTTATTTAAATGAGGAAATAAAGCTAAGAAATGTATATCACAGAATGAATCACTCTGCTTGTTAAAAACAGAAGGTTAATTACCTCTGTATCATCTGACTTGATCTTATTTCTTTCTCATATAATATATAAATAAATAATATAGTATATTATATGCATATTATATAATATATTATATTATATACATATTATATAATATATGATATTATATACATATATAATATATTATTTATGTATATATTATATAATATATATACTATATAACACCAATCTTTCTGCCATGTCTTTGTGTTCACCGCTCCTATTCAAGTGCATATGATCTAATGAAGATGTGAAGATACCACTCATCTTCTTCTTTAATCTTATGAACGGATGTTTCAAATACCATGTCATTTTGAAGGATCATAATTGAAAACATTATCTTTATGACTCCCTAATTGGTTATGTGATTGGCAGAAGGGCACAAATGGGAATACAGCCAGTAAATGTAAATTACGCAATTTCCACTTATTTCCTTTCTTCAACTACATCCTCAAAGCACATTTCAGGAAGTGCATCATATAATCTTTAAAATTGATAAGTTATGACTTCTATCTTTTTATTTTTTATCCTCTCTACATGTAAAAAAAAGGTGAAATATTTGTATTAACTTTTTGTTCACATCCTTCTGCAAGGCAAGCAACAATACTAACACTGCTGCAAAAAGCATTGTGGTTGTTTCAATGAAAATGGGGAATTTTCAAACAAAAACATTGACAGATTTGAAAAGAGTCTTCTTTTTTTTTACTTGCCGGTCACAGAACAATCCTGAATATGCCGGGAAAGTCATTTTGTGGTTTACTAATCAAAGTGAGAAATTTTGCATTATTTTTTTTTATCCACAATCTGTTTTGTCTGTATTGATATAAATAAAAAGGCGGTTGAGGTTTATGTTGTCAGATTGAAGACTGCTTTTTGAATGAACTTTCATTAAAGGAATGGATGGTTACTTGTATTTCATTGAAGCTCCTAATTTCTTCACTCGTCTCTTTTCATTACCATAGTAAAAACGGTGAGCGCTAGAAGGGATATGTAGAGTGTAACCTCTTGGGGCTGCAGCCCATAGAGTCTTAAGAGAGTACAGTTTGCCTTATCTTACCATGATGTAATGAATTATTTGAGCTTCAACATGTTTGACATTTAAAGCGTATTCCCAGAAGTTCCTCGGTTGTTGCATGTATGTTGAAATAATTATGTCTCTGTGCCTGAGTGAGGCCTGTCACTTTTCATATCAAGGCATCAAGAGCATAGACGGGAGGGAGCAAAATTATGGAGGTGGGTTGGTTGCTTACTCAGGGAATGATGCTAAACAACAGACAGTGACAGAGAGTGAGTGAGTGAGTGAGACAGAGAGAGAGAGAGAGAGAGAGAGTGTGTGTGTGTATGTGTGAGAGAGAGAGATAGAGAGAGAGAAAGAGAGAGAGAGAGATGAGGGGAGAAAAGGGGTAGAGCATGAGGGAAATTACCGCATAATAAGATATGATAAATTTTAAAAATATGGAACATTTGAAATGGTATTTTGCTCATTGGAAGGGAATGGTCTAATCAGTCTTCATTAAGGTAAAAATACACTTGATGTATTATATCTTTTTTTGCATCCAAAGACAGAGGTAGAGGGGGGATGAGGGGTTGAGAAAGAGAAAAAGAGGGGGAAGTTAGAGAAAGATAAAAGGGAGATGAGTGAAAAGGAGGGAGAGAGGGAGACATGACAGTAAGATGGGGAGGTGGGGAGATGAATTAGCAGATTAAAGTATAGAGCTACAAATTTATGTAGCAGAGGATGTGAGTCATGGTAACTTTATAGGAAGTAGTGGAGGAGAATATTTCTTTCTCTTTTGGAATGAAATTTGTATCAGATATATGTTTACAATGGTATATTTTGTATATATATATTTTTTAATAGGTGGAAAAGAGAGATGGAGTCATCAATGGGGGTAAAGATAGAGAGCACCGAGAGAGAAAGAGAGGATACATAGATAGATGCAGAGAGAGAGAGAGAAAGAGAGAAAGAGAGAGATAGAGGATACATAGATAGATGCAGAGAGAGAGAGAGAGAGAGAGAGAGAGAAGATACATAGATAGATGCAGAGAGAGAGAGAGGATAACATATATATATAAAGAGAGAAAGAGAGAGAATACAAAGATTGATGAAGAGAGAGAGAGAAAGAATATGAGAGGGACAAAGAGAGACAGAGGCATATTAGACAAAGACAGACAGATTAGTGTTTAAGTGGAAAAGCTTTCAAATAAGAATCAACTTTACATTGATGCGGATGGCAGGGATTTCATTACTTTTTGAGGTGCCAAACTTAGATTAGAAATCAGACATGCACAGTCTCATTAATTGTCTTTTCACACCACTTTCAATCAAGCAAGGCCAAAACTTGAAGATGGGTAGACGGAAGATCCTCCAAACGTCTGAGGCAAGGGTTGAGATGAAGATTTGGAGAGAATTGAAGAAGAGATGATGAGAGATGGATGGATACACTTACTGGATATTAAGAGGAAAGAGAGAGAGAATCGGTGACAGACACAAATCAAACAAGACAGGGGGATTTGGTAAAACAAATACGAGAAGAACTACAGATACCAAGTGATGAGGAGAACTAAGAGCCGGGGTTCATCCGAAGGGCAGGAGGATAGCTTACACCGGGGTATCATTAATATTCACAAACACAGGCTCTCCTCCGAGAGGAAGAACTGCATCCCCAGGAAGCTTTTAATTCAGTGCCCTGCTCCCTCGGCTCATGAAGAATTCATGAGGTCGAATCTTACCATAAACGAGGACCCCCAATCCACAGGACAGGTGGTTCACTCTTTCTGCATCCCTCTTTTATGACCCGAGCCCATCACTGCCCTCTATAATTTATTCTAATCAAGCACTCATTACAGAGGGTGACTCATCCTCAATAAAAGGGAAGTATAGATGGAATATTTATTAGGGTAATTTGCATCAATTTATTCCATTTTCAACCATTTATGTATGGTGCATTCCCCTAAAAGCAAAATCAGAAAAAAGAAAGAATTGATGTCAACTGTGATATGTCCCTTCATCCACATTTGAAATGCCACAAGAGTGTCAGATGAATGATTTTCATATGAAGATACAAAAGAAGCTCAGGAGTGTACAATTATGGAGCTGATTTAATTCTCAATGACTTTAAGATCCTGTCCAATGAAAATACAACTTTATATCAACAGAAAGCTGAATGAACGTAGAATACAAATATAAAGAAATTACAAATATTTTCCCTTTCAGTATTGCTTTAAAGCAAATTGAAACCGGGGTTGATTTTTTGCTGCAGATACGATGTTAACATAACATGTGGACACAATTGGGTCGCCAATATAGCTGAGACGATGAGCCGTGCTTAATTAATGCAAAGTCATTGTGAATATGCGTACTCCACATAAGGTGATTTCATCAAGTCAGTAGCTATTTTTTAGATCAACAACTCTGATTTTCAAAGCTTTAGATTTCGAGTAGTCAGAGAGCTGTTACTCCTCTGACAGATACTAAAAAAGCATATAACTTATTTTATTGTAATCTATGGCTTAAAAGCTTTCCATTGATTTATAAAATTTTGTTTTTCACATCCAACAGGGTCTTAAAGTGCACTTAAGTTTGATACCAATCTTTAATAATTTAAAAACTTTTTAATCCAATTTTGTATTATAGGAACAGAATCAAGAATGCTGCCATTCTGGAATTCATCCACCTAATCCCATGTAGTATGATCAGGAAGATGTATGTTGTGGTCCTGTGTGAAGGAAAAGTAGAGAGGTAAGTAATCACAAATCTCAGTATCATAATCATATTTAACACACTAAACATTAAACTTTGCCATGTGCATCTTCCTCTCACCAGTAAAGAGGGTGCTGCTCCTTAAATTTGCATCAAATGCACGAGAAGTTATGTTTTTTATGATGATCACAATATATGAACTTTTTCTAATGCACGACAACATGTTTCTGAAGTGTAGCATTTTGAGGGTAAATGTTGGCTTAAAATTCCAAGCAGAAATGAAAGAGAATTTGGTTTTGAACTGGATTTTTAAATTTTCATGAGCCCTCAGGATCGGTATAGCACTCTTTAATGTCAAGTACTCTGACACCTTTCTGTAACCTATTTTTGGCAAAAGGAGAGACTAGGAAGAAAGCTTTTTATAGGTCTTTTGACAGCACTTGTTTGATTCTGTGCATTATTGATATTTTCCCCATGGCCGGCCACATGTCCGAAGTGTTTGTTTCTAAAGGACAGATTCCTTCTCAAATTTAATGTTTTATCTCGTCTGCCACTGTGTCATGGACATTGTTATCCTGAGGGACGATGCTCGATGCTAAATTTGCATGAATACCAGACAGGCCATTCTACCCGATTTTTCCCCCTTAAGATATTCTCTTTCTGGATCCTACGTCATGGAACATACAAGCAGTACATGTATACCTTTCGTCTCAGATGAACTCTTCATGTATAGCATGATGAACTTGAAGGAATGTATTTTTCTCAAAGCCAAATATGATTATAGTTGTCTATATTTTCCATGTGTTATTAGTACATTAACTTCTTTCAAGTATCTCTCTCTCTCTCTCTCGTTGTTGTTTTTTGTTTTCACTCCATAGAATCATCTTTATTTCCCTTCAGGAAAAAGGGAAAAATCCTTTGAATTGTACCATCCCAACTTCTACAAACAATTCATATAAACGCTATGATTTAGAAGTTTTATCATAAAACTAAAATTTGTATTTATATGACTTACTATTTGATAACTATGTGGGAGGCATTGGATATTTTGGAAGTTTAGAGATTGATTATTCTAAACACTATTCCTTGGTGTAAGAAAAGATATCAACCTCAACATGATAAGGCTAGTCCCTGCTACAAATACCTGTGCCTACTAAACGTTGAACCGTTTGTTGCTGTTACTGCTTAATATTTGTTTCTTTGTTTCAAATCAGTTTCTTGGCAAAGCAAAGTAAAATTTTAAGTGGTTTCAAAAAAAAATTCCAGCCAGCAAAAAAATGAAGCTTGATCTATTAGACTGACCTAGATAATCTATAAGAAAGAAATGGACAGCAGACCGCTAATTGTATCCGGGATACACTGATAAACCGAGAGTGAAACAGGATAGATTAAGTAGGGTCAACAAAAGGTTCTTATTCTAAGAAATGCTATTTTGCCTGATACTTCATCATAGTCTGGTTTTGTGGCCTATTGATGGCATGATGTTTCTGTTTTATTTTTACACGAATCCTGTCAAGTCGAGTAGTAATAGATTTATCTAATTATAGTGTACATCAAAAGTAATTATATGGTGTCTGTAAAAGAAAAGGAGCCTTTAGTGGGTATGGAAAAGGGTGGACAGACAGTCTCAAGTACATGTTAATGTGGATGCATGGTTATAGAAGCATTGCCTAGATTCCCAGGTACATGCCACTTGAGTCTGCTTATCATTCTTTTCTTGCCTTGTTTGTTTGTTTGTCTGTATGTTCCTCTCTGTTTTTCTCTCTGTTTTTCTGCTTGTCAATGTCTCTTCTACTCTATCTTTTCTTCTCTCTCTCTCTCTCTCTTTCTCCTTCTCTTTCTGTCTTTCTCACTTTCGTTGTTTTCTGTGGTTGTTCTTTCTGTTGTTTTTTGTTAATAGTGTTCCACTATCATTATTTGCCTCCTGCCTTTATTTCTTTCCTTTTTACTTCAATTTATATTTTGTATTATCCCTATTCTTTGCTATTATTTTGTGTTTTTCTCTCCATGTACATGTAGCTAAGTATGCTACAAAGCAACCCCTCCCCATCTCTCTCTCTCTCTTTCTCTCTCTCTCCCTCTCTTTCTCTCTCTCTCTCTCTCTCTCTCTCTCTCTCTCTCTATATATATATCTATCATTCTATATCTATTTTGAAAAAGTCCCTTTATCTCTCAAACAGCTTTTTCTTTTATATATATATAGCAAGAAATACATTTTGATCAGTCAATCAGGAATGGTCACACATATAGTTGTAGTATAGTTTAATGATGCAATATTGCATGTATCATGAGCTAAGTAACTCTTAAAGTTTAATTGTGAAATCATCTATTGTAGCAATAAATAATCGCTCCTATCTCATTCCTTTTTTTTCTCTCCAGTATATTTTTCCAACACATACAATAACTGCCTCATGTAAAAAATTGAATTAAAAATAAAGACTATTGTAGTACTTGTTCACAGTTTCAAAAGGTAGTAATTCATAATTGTTCCTGTCTGGTTGCGTGCAAGCGTGCTTTGTTATTGATGTGATGGCCATGAGTGCAATCATTCATTGCCTCTATTTTCTCAGAATTTTAATACACATATTGTATCCTTGATTGTGGTAATGGGTACCAGGATTAATTTTCATAATGGCCCATTCGTCCTTCTGATGGGAGGTACCAAGTATGAATGATTTGTGGTTTACAAAGAAAATCTAGGGACCTCCATGAGAGAGAGGGAGAGAGAGAGAGAGAGAGCAAGCGAAGTGATAATAAGGTATAGTAAATCATGAGTTTTTTAATGTATGTTTTTAAAGTGTGACTACTGATACTTGCAATCCAATTAATTTGAGCTTAAATTGAATTAAAACTAAATTAATAGTTTTGTTAGCAGTATTTTTATTATGTACTTTATAAGCAAAGACATTACTTTTAATTCATTAAATTATTATCATAGATACTATTAAGGGTTTGATTTAATGTACTTACTTGTCTTTTTTATACACTACTTATAAGTTAATACATTCTCTAAGTGTGTGGGATAATTGGATGAAACATTCATTGTCATTAAAAAACATGCTACATGAAGTAAACTTAATATAGTGTGCACAAGTACTTGAAAATCTAAACATTTAAATGTCAAAAGTCAATTCATTTTTAGCCATATCTGACATAAATGTGCTTCTAGTATGCTGCCCTTAGTGGTTGGCTTGATACATATTTTCTATATAGAATTAGTAACGAAAAAGGAAAGAAACGTATTGAATATGGAACAACTGATAGGTTGTGGTTATTCATTATTAAAAAGCAAACGCGGTGATAACCCTTTGCAAAGTTATCAGTGTACTCTGACACACCTTAATTCACGTTTCTCTTGTTTGATGTGGAAATTGTCATATTAGATGAAAGACTTCCATCTGTCAATCAAGGGATACCAGGTTTGATTTCTAATAATGAAGAATGACTTTGACTAACTACATGGAGAAAAAAAATACCTTATATGCTCCTGTGTTAATGAATGATTACGGGTAATCTGAAATTCTTTTCATATATTTTCATCAGTTTCATGACTTTCAGCATGGGTTTTTATAAATTTCAGATCTTCTAAAACCATGTATCACAGCAAAGAATATAAATCAAACTTGAAATCTATATTTCAATGACTTTTCCTATTGATAAGATATTTGAAAGGCTTTTATAATAATAAAGCAAAACAAGAATGATGAAACAGGTTTCTCTAATATAAATATTTAAAAGGCTTGTTATATCATAATGTCAAAGGCTTTTTCTGATAATAGAACAGTTGAAAGGCATTTCCTAATAATAGATTTTACTTTATTTAGTTACCCCAGTTGAATCTGCTTTAAAACCTGCTATATTCTAGCTCCTTCTAAAAGAGAGTTAATATTCATTAATTCCACTTACATCAGTCTAATTTTAACGGATCGGGATTACTAGGAGGCAGTCCGCCGGTCTTCAGAGCCACCCCGTTCCTGACTTCTATAAATATAAGATTGAGTTGGCTGCAAGTGTCTCATTTTGATCATAAAACGCACTTGACAAATCTCTTGCATCATTGATTAGGTCTATCAGACTTTATTCCATCTTTACAGCTTTATCATGACACTTTGCAGACGTTCATGGCAGCCTATTTTTAGCCCATTGACGTCAACGCTACTTCTTAAGTGATATCATTGATCGGGCTAAGGCAGAAATATGAAATAGCCAGTGGGAAGGTGGCTAAGACTCAGGAGAGCTATTGTTTTATTCTGACTTATTAGCAATCTGTCATGATTGAATTTAAGCTGTCTGAAAGCTCCTCTAAGGATAACAAGGATACCAAATATATGTATTTTGAAATGAAAAAATTGCCAGTATGAATTTCATTGTGCATATGTTTCTTGCTGCTAATTCTAACAAATATATAGTTTTTGTTCATTTGAAATTTCATTTATATATTATTGAAAGTTGCATTGACCAGACCTATGTGCATTTTAGAAATGAAATAAAATTAAACAAAAAGAAAATTTACAGGAATGCAAAAATGTATAACATATTTATTTCCATCGTGCAACCTCGGTTTTTGAAAACAGGGCATCTGATAATTTGTTTACCCTAGTTATATTTAACAACATTTTTAAATAATGGATTTCATCAGAAATGAGTGAAATTTAAAATAAGAGTCTCACTTTTAATGTAACTACCCAAAATATCAATCAGGCACTCATTTATCATGAATATAAAAGAGATTTGTAAAATCTCATTCATTTGTAATAAAAGTTTCTGCCTTTATTTCCTCTATATTCTATTTAATTTTTTCATATAGGTCTTTCTTTTCTAGGCTGCTAGACTTCACCACTGATCCATATTCATTGTTTAGCATAAATGTATCTACTGGGATGGCCCCATTCATCTCATGTCTCGTCCAATGGATATCTGTATGCTATTAATACCCCCTAGTGTACACATTAACTGCTAATTATAGCTCCTAATCTCTTGTTACCGAATTCCTATCAAACACGGTTGCGTGTGAATATCACCGTCTGTTTAGGTGAGTGGGAGTTCAGCTAAGGTTACAATAAGATGAATGCTTCTAGACTGTCTTTATTTTGCATACGTGGCAATCAAAAGATGAGCTTGAGTTTGTTCCTGCTCTGTCTTAATTTGTGATGTAATTTGATTTTTATTTTTTTAAATGTAACCTGATTGTTTTATGTTATCATTTATATAATGTTGTTACATTTCAGAGATTAAACTAAATGAGCTTTAGACATTAAAGACCAGCAATAAGTGAGAAGAAGATCTTCAAAGCCACAAAACATTTTAAAATGTTATTCGAAATTGTTATTATACAGTTGTTGATGCTGTTATTCTTGAAGCCACTTTGTTCGATTGAACATTGTGTGGGTTAGGCTAGACAGAGCTTTATAGTAGTAAGGAAACAAATATCACAGACCAGACTCATTATTTAATGAATGTCATAAGAGGATAAAAATATCCTTAAAAACATAGTTACCATCATTTCCCTCTCCTTTATGACTTGTCATCTTGGGGCCCTTTGGTGAAAACTTTGAAAACAACAACACATATGTATATATGACATTGTGTGGGATAACACCCTTGGGAAGATTAGCAGCTTTGATGCTTATACAAATTGGAGAGTATTGATCAGCAACCAACATAGGTGAACTTGAGGAGAGTGATTCTGTGGCCATAAAGTCCCATTCACATTTAGAAATTAATCAATATGAGCATATGAGCCTGTAAAGTCTAGAAACTCATCGGAGTGTATTCTTTTCTACTCTCATCAAATACTTTTGATTTTGAAAATAGAGGGGGGAGGGTGTGCTTCAGTTTGGGAGATGTGAATGCATGGATGAAGCAAATGAGCCCAGAGGTGTCGAAATCGTGTTTGATAGGAATTCGGTAACGGGAGATTAGGAGCTATAATTAGCAGTTAATGTGTACACTAGGGGGTATTAATAGCATGAAGATATCCCTTTGACAAGATTAGAAATCGAGTGGTTCAAGCACCTGACTTGAAATCCAAAGGTTGCAGGTTAATTCCTTTGGCAAGGCATTAATCTGCATTTGCCAATCTATACCCAGGAGAGAAATGGGATCCTGGTAGGATGACGAAAGCCTTTGTGTAAGTAATTTCCATATGCCCTCACGGTGGCCATATGGTGGGAATTACTCCCCTAGGAGTTGAGATGGTGCACAATGTGCATGAATAAATCTGATGACCGGGGTAATAATATCTATAAATCGCTTAGAGACGGTATAATAATTTTGTATTAAGCACAATATTAATCCAGATTATTAATTATTATCTCATGATATGCAGAAGGGTATTAACTCTGTATAGAGTTATTGGAGTTAGCATCCTTCCTTTTGTTCATAGATCAGTAAACCAGCAGGAATGTAATGTACCGATACCTACATTCATACTTTAGTTTATTTTCACAAGGCATGATTGTTTTCACTTATTTTGCTTCTCCAACACATCATTCTTTTGTGTGACACTTCATTCTTGCATGTGACATTCACATTTCATAGGTTTATCTCCACAATCGAGGCATGAATGTTGCACTTATTTCAATCTTATTCATTACATTATGCCATTCCATAGGTTTTTCTCCACAGAATGCTGCAAAATTATCATAATTTCATTTCAAAGTTTCAAATACTGCATTCTTCAATGTAACCCACCCACATAATATCACCTGCTAGAAGTCAGAAGGGTATCAACTTATTTAATTTGGCAAAGAATTAATACCTCTTGCCTATGAGCAGACAAATCAGCCACATTTTGCAAACCAGAATATAAATATATGAACAGGTTCATCAGTGTTGATATCTTCATCTCTATCTTCTGTTAATCTTCTTGTGGTGTCATATGTTGCATATTTATAGAAAGATGGATTATGTATTAACAGTTTGTACTATATTTGGCACAGAGATGCGCAATATACGCCCCTTGTGGTTGCACATTATATGACAGGATAGCGAAACAACTCCTGTTGGAAATTCAATGATACTGCTTTACACCCTCTGTTAGCCATTATATATTCTTTTAACTATCTCTCATCATTTTGAAATGTACATCATTTTCAGGAGCCATTGTAAAAAAAATTTGGGTTTAAACACAGTACTACAAAATTGAACTCCTGAAAATTAAGTCCTGAATATTAAAACAACTGTTATTGTCCTACAACTAAGGTGCATAATTATTTGAATTGCATTTCAGTGCTGCAACTCTACAAGAGACTCCATCAGAATTGGAATTAATTGTGGTGTTCAAAAATATGGCTTTTTAAAGAAAATATATTTCATTCATAACAATTTTCATTGCATTCTAAAATTCATTGTAAATAGTTTACACTTGTAGATTTAATTACTGAAAACTACGATAGAATTGCAATTTCAGTCCAAAAATATACCCAAAGCCACAGCCTGCTAGAAGCAAACAAAATAATCAAATTGTGACCATTAAAATAGAACAAAATGTGAGTGGGCATTGTAATAAATTCATTTCTGTTCCTTCACTGGAGGGTAAATTGAAGATGTACATCAAGTAACCTGCTTCTTTGTCTGTGGTTGTGTGTGGGTGGGGGTCTTTCTCTCTATCTCTCTCTCTCATCTTCTCTTTTTATTCTCTCTCTCTCTCTCTCTCTCTCTCTCTCACTCTCATCTTCTCTTCCCTCTCCCCTCTCCCTCTCTTTCCCCTCGATAAACCCCTCCCCCTCTCTCCCACCTCTATCTCACGGGCACTTTCACTCTCTCTCTCTCTCTCTCTCTCTCTCTCTCATTGCTGCATGTCTTTTCTCTCTTTGCTCTCCTAATGTTATCCTTTGTTATCTTATGTATCTTCCAACTTCTTTTCACTGACTGTCTACTTCTTTGTCATCCTTTCCGTCCATCTTTGTATTTGTATTTATATTTTGATTGATAATTGATGAAAACACAACGTTTCATTCTGTTTTTCGTGAATGAAAGCCAATTTTCTATGAAATTGAAATTCAAGAAGATGTGGACTCAGCTGTCCATCCTGAAGAGATCGTCCTGAGCCTCTGTATCATGACCCCAAGATAAAGTGACCTACTTCCACTCGGTGTTATGACCAGTGGTAGAGTCCGTGCTAAGACTCTGGCTATGACTGTTCCTCCGTTCTCTGGACATGGGTCTTTGTTGACATGCTGGGTTTGCTATTTCTTCCTTTGCCACTTTGGCTATTGGGTTTGCACTTCTGAGTGCATTGAAGAACTTGAGATCTTGGTGTATTGTTTAAAGTTAAATGTTCATTTTGTGCAGTCCCATTAATTTAATAAAACCAATCTTAAGGTTGTATCAGGTACTGTATTTACCATGTTCTAATGGATGCACTCTTTTCTTTGTTGATTTTCTCCTCTATCTTGATTCTCTCTTTCCAGCTTAAAGTATGCATTTAGGTTCTCTCTCTCTCTCTCTCTCTCTCTCTCTCTCTCTCTCTCTCTCTCTCTCTCTGTCACGCTCTCTGGTTCACACCATCCCTCTCTGTCACCTCATCCCATTTATCTTTATCTGTCACTGATGCATACCCATGTACACATCTGGTACAGACTGCCCATTCACAGTTTTGTCACGACCTCTTGAATGAATAACCTACTTTCCACAATCGCCCTGCAGCTCTCCTACTCCTTTTCTGCATTGAGCCTGGCAAGTTCAACCTATATTTTGCCTTTTTCTTTACAAGGTCTTCCCTACCCTGAACTACTCCTTTTTCAGTATTTATAGTCTAGCAAGTTGTTCTCTGCCTTTTTTACAAAATCCCCCCCCCCCCCACCCACACCAACTTTCTCTGTTAATGTTTATGAAATATTTCATTTCGGAGGTGGAACTCTTATCCATATGAGTCTTGTCAAAATAAAAGATGTATTCTTTGTGTTCCTTTTATTATTACCAAAATATTTGTATCTTACCTTTATTTCAATCCAGTATATGTGATTTTATTTTCTCTCTATTTCTATCTCTCTGTTTCTGACTCTCTCTGTTTCTGACTCTCTCTGTTTCTGTCCCTCCCTCCCTCTCTCTCTCTCTCTCTCTCTCTCTCTCTCTCTCTGTCTCTCCCTCTCCCTCTCTCTTTCTATCTGTCTCTCTCTTTTCATCTATTAATCTATCGTAAGGCACTTTAGCTCCAGACTTAGTAGCCACCTTCATTGTTTATATGAAGCTTTCCCTGCCTTGGCTTGGCTTGGTGTGTGATGTATCATTCATGAGCCCGGTCTAGGTGTCAACTCTTACTTCATATCTCATTCAGATCACACTCAAACTATTTATGTGTTTACTGAATTCTGCTGTGGTTCATGAATCGTACCCAGTCCCCCTGCAGCCGTATATTATGTCTGTCTCTGTCTTTTTTCAACTTTTTAATCGTACCCAGTCCCGCTGCAGTCGTATAATTATGTCTGTATCTGTCTTTTTTCAATTTTTTAGAACTTTAACAAAACAAAAAAATCCATATTTCTCTTTATCTTTGTTCTTCTCTTTTATCTCTTCAAAACACAAGTGCAGAAACTATCAAAATATCAACCTAGGACAATTCCATTACCTACTATGGGCACTCATACACTAAATCGATACATCTTGACTGTGAAAATAAAGTGAATGATCTCAAATTGTATAATCAATTAACATTGTAACTGTTTAAATGACTATATTTGGATCATTTCAAAAGTTTTAGGAGGTCAATTTTAGTAGTACCATTCCATTTGTAGTGTCTTGTTCAATTTCGCCTAGTATGAGCAAAGAGTATCTCTTTGGTATGAGACATCCTGACTTTCATTTATAATGAATGTCTTTGAAGCATGCTCCAGTGGACTTAACACATACTGTGTGACATGTGTACTCTATCACCCTCCTCATTCCTATCCTCCTGTTACTACTCAGATCGACAGGACCACTTTCCGTTCTGTTAACCGCCCGCCCCCCCTTCTCTCTCTCTCTCTCTCTCTCTCTCTCTCTCTCTCTCTCTCTCTCTTTCTCTCTCTCTTTCTCCTTCTCTCTCTCCTTCCCTCCTTATTATCTCTATCCTGTTACCAGTCTCATACATGGCCACCTCCTTACAGTGACCCCCTCCCTCCTTTCCCTTTCTCTTCTCTCACACTCACACTCTCTTTCTCCTCCCCCCCCCCCCCCCACCCTCCTCTCCCCCCCCCCATCTTTCTCTCTTTGTCTCCCTCGTTCTTCTTTATCGTCCTGCTACAATTCCCATCAGGAGGACCACCTTCCTCCCGGTGACCCCTCAAGTCCAGTGACCTCCTTCTGACGCCACACCTCACTCCTCAGTCTTGACACGGTCTGGCTAGCTGTCTTCCTTCTTCGTCATCACATCCTTATACAGGAACCTCGTCATCATGACAGACAAAGATTAGTTATCACAACTTTTGCAACCATCCCAATGTACTTTTTCTCTCTGTATAAATGGAAAGTTCAAATTATTGACACATACAGTACATCTCAATGTAATGTCTTGGGTAGGATGTTTTTTTTTTTTTTTTTTAATTTTATAGTAAACTGGAGACAATTTCTGTCATTTTAGAAGCCTTGTTTATATTCTGTGTTTCCATCTACCCAAATGCATGATATTGTAATAGAAAATTTTGCTTGTATGATGAAAATACATTTCATTTTATTATCTCCAGTTTTCTCTAAGACTTATTTTTAAACATTAATTTTGTTCATTTCTATCTTTCCCTTGCCTCCCCCTCCTCCCCCTCCTCCCTCTCTCTCTCTCTCTTTCTCTCTTTCTCTCTCCCTTCATTTATTTTATCTTCACTGCTTTTTGCTCTCATACCCTTGCTTTCCCTCACTGACCTGCACTCATTAATTAGTTACATGTCCCTTCTCATTTTTTCTGACCCTATTCAACTATAATCCACTAAATTCATTCATTTCTCTGGGAATGAAGGTCAGATGTTTAATGTCTCGTTCAATCAATTGAACTCTCCCTAGAGCGACATACATATACTTCATTGCCGACCCAGTTTGCATGTTAGTTTGTTAACAAATGTAATTTGAGTACTGCCAAAAATAGGAAAACATGGAGAATATAGTCACTAAACCTCAGAACAAAATAGCTTTTATTATAGAAAACCTGTAAGACACACATTTTCTGTTTTAAATTCACTGTTTTATGTTTGCTTCTTCAAATGCAATATCATGGACATAAAGGTTGCATAATATTTTAGGATTGAGAACAAATACTTATCCCTTGCTTTAGGGGTGTTGGCTAATTGGGATTGAAGAAAAAAACCAGGAGATTATTGGACAAGAAAAACAAAACAAGGAAAGAAATAGTACAAATATTCCATCTAAATTACTTAATTTATCAATTTGAACACAGTGCAAAGAATACTAATTAGGTTTAAGTTCCAGTTAGAAGATGTGAGTGTGATATAATTTAAAGGTAGGCTTTACTACTGCAGCTAGAAGGGATTAGACCACACAGCGAGCCAGCAAGGTCACTGTGACAGGTGGCTATCTCATTAACTCAGCTCTCATTTAACATAAGAAAAAGAGGATCATGGGGGACCAACAGGCACCGATTTTTGAAGTTTTCTATATAGAGGGAGCAAGTAGATACAAGTAGGACAGTGTGCCTTTAAAGCTTGCCTTGAATTAGTTATCCAGGATTGAAAGCCAGAGAGTGCTTGGTATTAATTTGAATGACTGAAGTAAGATACGATCACATGGGATCCAAAACAAATTACCATGAGATGATAAATGGTTTTCTCTAAGACAGTAATGGAGGACAATAAGTTGACACACTTTTTGTGATTGGGTAATCTTCAGTCACCAAAAGCAAACATTTTCTTTCATCATTAATTTTTTTTTCTCTCTCTCTCTGCCTCTCTCTCTCTCTCTCTCTCTCTCTTCCATCTCTCTCTTATCTCTACCGGTCATCATTGCTTATAACAGCCTTGAGCAACCGGAGTAATAGAGTACCCTAAAGCTGCCGCCCTGCATGCTGTAGTCCACTTTCTGGTCAGTGTCCTTAAAGTTGGCACCCAGTCAGATTTTCACTGACCACAATCAGATCATTCACAAAGTAAAACTTGTGTCTACCGACCCACTAATTGAGCGTCCTACTTCTTGTTCTAGTTTTCAATTGACTGCATCCAATATTGACAAGAGGGAATACATGTTTTTAGTGTTCTCGGCTTAAAGTCTACAAATCTCTCGTGTTCGGGAGCACTTTAAACTTAAAATAGTGTATGAAGAGATGCCCTGAGGAAGATTTATCCTAGCTGTATATCATAGAAATGTTATTGTGATCTTGTGGTTTAGAGATACTTCAAGTGATGTATCTGCAGGGTGGCCCTCTAGTGAAATCACTATCTGATGAAGTTATTTCAAATTGGGAGAAGTTTAAGAGAGCGAGAGAGTTTTTAGTACCTTGTTTATGATTTACTTTAAAGATGGGTGCGGTGAAACTACATATTCTTATTGCCAAGAGGACTGATACTTCAGAAACGTTCCTGAAGCGCTAGAAACAAAGCGGGGAGATACAACAAATAGATGGGAAAATAAGGATTTGATTACCTCGAAAACTGAGATGGACCACTGTGACGCTGCTATAAATAGCAACGAGAGATAAACACTTGAAGAAGCCGAGACGACCTTATATGACGACTGACCTACATCATAGTCTGTCTACATCAATTTTCTGCTGTCCTCTCTGAGGGATGTACAAAGATGGGTTCTAGTTCAGATTGCTAATTGCCTTTCACTCATCACCGATTGGTTAATGAATTACTGTACTCTTATGTTGACCACTTTCTGCCCCTCTCCCGTGTGTAGAGGTTCTCCTGTCATATTTTGATAAGATTCTCCAATCATCTCTTTTCATTTGCAAATGATTAACATTTACACACTCCTATCTCTCTCTCTTTCTCTCACTTTCTCTCTCTCTCTCTCTCTCTCTCTCTCTCTCTTTCTCTCTCTCGCTCTATCTAATTTTTCTTTATCTGTCTTGAATTGAACTTCCACATCTCCATTTTAAAAACATGTATAAAGCATGACAAACTATATCAATAACATGGTGCAAGCAAATATGCAAAGAAGAAAAGGTAACTGTAAATGTGCTGGGATCGTAAAAAGTTTGGTTTAACTTGTAAACATGATCCCATCAACATGAAACCAAAATATATGTACTGTATATACAGTTATAAAAGTCCAATCTACGCGGAGAAGGGCAAACTGGTGCAGACAAAGGGTTTTGTCTCTATTACAATTACAGAAGTAGAAATATAATGATTTTATACATGATGTTTCAGCCTGACTGAATGCTTGTTCACAATAGATTCACAATAGATTCAGAGAAAATTTAATTTCAACAATCTATAGAAATTCATAATTGTATTCGCCTATATATGTTTATTTTGTCTGAGTGATATATTTTTTTTCACTGGCATAAATCAAACATTTCAATAGCTCAAAAAGTAACCTAACCTTCATTTGTGCCTGCTGCATGTCGACTCCCATACAGTGTATAGGGTTGACAGAAAGAGACTTGTATAGTATGGATCAAGTACTGGTATAACAATAAACAGCATCTTTTTTTTTGTCTATGACTTATTATACATGTATATGTTTCAGTAGACAATAAAGCATATATGTCTCACAAAGAGATGATGAAGTGAAGTAGGAAGGGAAATTGAGATAATGAGGAAGTATTCTATAGGGATGCAGCTCATATCCAATATACGACTTCTATAGCATTGCCCTTGAGTGCTAATTGGTATCTAGGTCATAGAACAATGGATGATAGTAACGCTGCCAAATGTGCTTCCATGAACGAATGAATAATGCAATATTCCAGGAGCATTCAAATGGATGAATGAATGAGTGATTTTTTTTTTGTATTGTGCTTATTAAATTTCAATCAGTCAGATGACCCTGGTAATAGTTACTGACGCTTGGAAAAACCTTGGTTCCTTGCAGACGATACATTTACTCCTCTGTTATCGAAGGCCAGAAACGAGTCACCAGTTTTCTATTTACGGTACATGATTTTATTCTTACATTGATATATTGGAATATAACTGATATGTACATGGCATTTATGATATTTCCCTTTTCTGAAATAAAAAAGAAAGTAGGTCATCGGCAGTTTCAAATCCTTGCACTTTAAAAGGTTTTTTGCTTTATCATGATCGGCGCCACTTGGTGGTGATCACCATTTTTAAGAACCAGGAGAAGACGAATTTCCGGTGATGGTGTACTATACAAGGCATGACATTGCACTGGAGCCAATTCCTTTCTATATTTTTGTCTACTCACTGCCTTTTGTTGTCACTAATCTTCTTATCTTTCCTTTTTATTTTCGTCTAACTTTTCCACCCCCCTCTCTCTCTCTCTCTCTCTCACTCCTCCTGTCCCTCTCTCCCTTTCACTCTCTTTCTCTCTCTCTCTCTCTCTCTTTCTTTCTCTCTCTCTTTCTCTCTCTCTTTCTCTCGCTTCCTCTCTCTGTTTCTCTCTGTATGTTCCCTCTCTCTTTTTCTCTCATGCTCTGTCTATATTTTTGTGTCTTTCTCTGTCTGCTTGTTCTCTTTCCTTCTATTCATGTAGCTAACTATTATTCTCTCTGTGTCCTCTCGATCTCTACCTCTCCCTCTATTCAACACACAGGATTTTACATTCCATCTTCTTTTTCTTTTACAAATTTCAAAGGGAGGAGGGGCTTTGTTTCAATGTCATTATGTGCAAATTATGAGCAGGGAGTGAACATCAGAAAATAGAAGATGACATGTAAGTCTTTTCTTTTAATCCTTTATGGTTTTTTTTCTCGTAGTACAGTCCTGACAACATTAAAATATAGAAAATGAGAGGAAGATGTAATTTTGCCCCCCACAGAAAAATATTTATTTTACAATAGAATGAATGAAATTTAATTAAAAGTTGTACCTACATGTAAATAAATCATATTTGCCTTGATTCTGTGAAAGAAGATACCTTGACTTAATAGAGTGACAGACAACCTGTTAATATTTTGCCTTGATTTAATCAATATAACCATTCAGTATGCACACTTCTGAATGGAAAGCAGCCTTCCATTGATGAAGTGTAAGTGACGAATTTGATTGCGGGATTCGAGTGAAATAGGGCACCTAAATCTGACGTCATTATACATCAGCTTTTGTGGATGTCATGGATCAAATACGTCACATATAACCCTGATCTTTTAGGGCTGACCTATAGGGCTTTCTGTATGAATACATGGGTGGTGGCATTTTAATCGTACCACGATAATGGGCTTTTATTTATGCTAAGTGCTTGTTCCATTTTTTAGCAGTGCTTTTCAACTGAAAGGGTTTGTACGTCTTGCCCTATCGAGAGAGGCATTTATGTGTGACTAGATGATATGATATTGAACTTCAGCTTACATTCAGTGAAATACTAAATCAGTTGAATTCACAAAACACTCAAGAAGTGTGTGAAATTGAGATAAAGGAGTAACACACTAGGTCTAATGAAACAAATCTTAATGAAAAGTCCCTTCTTATTAAAAGATCAACTTTTATTTTCTATTTGATTTTGCATGTATTGAGAGACTTAGGAAGAGTAATATGGTAAACGGTAGAGGTTGCATGCACTTATTGTATGGTAGATGAAATGTAACCTTTATAGGTCTGTCTATTCCATGCACATAGACACTTATCTTAAAGGACCTCAAGTGTGAATATAAGAGTAGTCTTCAGAGATCATGCTGAGCATTGTATGCATCATAGCTTATCTTTAAAAGAAATGAATAGCATATCACTTTAATTGTAGAGACATACTAATATAGCAGAGTTTTTTTCTTCAATTAAATCACCCCCTGCCTACTGCCACAGATTACCTATCCTTTTCACTAAAAACGCCATCAGAAAACAACAGCATTTGATATTCTTTTCACAAAATCATGCATCCATCTTGCTACTTCTTCAATTGTGTGCCCATGCGCATCCACCCACGCACAAACACGCCCTGAGTACCCCCCACCTACTTTCTCCCTCAAATGCCAAATGCTCGTGTTTACTACAAAATCCTCTCTTTCTCTATCTCTCTCATAACACACTTCACACACACACGCACACACACACACACACACACACGCCGCCACCACCACCGCCGCCACCACACGCCAGGCGCAGCCCCACTGACGTGAAGGGGTGCGCAGAAATGTGCATCGTCATTGCAGGTTCATTTTGTGTGTGTGTGTATGGATTCCAATTTGCATGTTTGGCTGGCGTCTCCTCTCCCTCTCTCTCTCTCTCTCTATCTCTCTCTCCCTGTTTGTATGGGTTCAGTCAGAGTTTAATGCAATGCAGACGAGATGAATATTGCTTGGAGTGCCTTATGTTGCTTGGCTATACGTCTATGGGAAGACTGGGCATGACGCCACTATTTTCATCTCATGCACTCCAGCGGCGCATCCTACCCAGTACCTACCAGCAGGTCGCGTGCGATTCATTTTATCCCTGGTCTATTTTATCCGAGGCCTTTCTAATTATTATGCATGAATGTCAATAAATGTCTGACAGGCTGCCTTCCTGTGCTAACATAATCATTCAATGTCTTTTCCATTCATATGTACTTTGTAATAATCAATAGCTTTCTAAACCTCTTGTTTATCTGGTGCAGCATTATCCTCCCAATCTGTAATCTATTTGAATCTATGTTTTCAATAATCTTCTAACCAAATCAAAATGCAATTTCTATATTGTTTTGTATTTTGTTTTTGATTTTATAGCAATCATTGCCACACTGAACACCAGATAATAAATATGTATTTCTTTAATTTGTCTTCTTCCTGATGATGACCTTTTTTTTGTTATTCAGCTTTTAATGCAATATAGTTCCTTCTTTTACCAAATGCATTTGTATAATGTTACATAATAGTTAGAATGGCTAGAAAGAAATAAATGCCATTAGAAATGATTTCTCTGTGCTTGATTAGTTCTTTGACTTATCCACTTTATTTTCATTTCTGTCTAACTATCACAATTCTCCATTTCAGTGAATTACTTTCCTGTTTACAAGACAGACACATTGTGAACATAGTTTTAAGAAATAGACGTTTTGAAACAACATATGTTTTCTAACAATCTCTTCTTTCCTCTTTTTGAGGTAGAAGTTTTAGAATGGGTATTGGATAACTTGTACTGGTATTTGAAAGTGAAAATTATATCAATTATAACATGCATTTATTTCATGAAGAAACAACATAAATGGATACATGTTTGACTGATTTCTTTCCTTGTTTTCATTGCTAAATGTATTCTGATAATTTTTGTTGTACATTTTGATGCAGTTGATGTGCAATTCAGAATTAGTCTTATTTCAACATTCCTCACATTCTTAAGCTTGTATCAACACAAGGAAATGCAACATAAAGCAAGACTTTTTAAAGTTAGGCAGTGCTTCATCAGCCTACTTCTTATCGAACATGAGAGAGAGAGAAAAAAGAAAAATATTTGCCATAGGGGCTTATGAGAGAAGCTGGCAGACATATTGCCAATTAAACTGGTTTTGTAATCTGAGTCTGTCTGTTAAGGGATACAATTGGATTCTACGTCATAAGCTTGAAGTCAATCTCTAACCGCTCATACCCAGTAGGGTTATTTCATGGCACAAGTCTTTATCGTCAGCACGAACCTGGGATGTTGTCTTCATCATCTCGAGATGTCTTCTTGAGAGCCCCGGCCGGTTGTCGTGACGATGGCTGGCTCGTCTTTGACGTCATAGCCCGTCACTGAGCCATTTGTTTGCGCTAGAATGTCTCCCTGCATGCTGCAAAGAACCTTGCACGACAATTGTTGTTTGCATTGTTTTCTGATTTATAGCAACTTAGGGAATTGTTAATTTGAATAATAAAGAGCAATTTCCATGTTCATTTGATGTTGTTTGTCCATATTAGGGAGAATAGAGACGTGGAGGATGTTGTTTTGCTCCCTTGAGGCCTGTCAATAGGTTTCCATGGTGGAGAGAAGATGTTTACATATCAACATGAAGATGAAGGTTCTAGAAAGTCCATCTTATTTAGCTGATGAATTGATGGATGAGACCTACATGAACTCGTCATAATATGCTCCATCTTTTCTTTTCTGAGGAGTTGTTTACGTGTTATCTATGCTCTTTTATAGTCTTGTTATCGTGTTATAGTGAATCATATCAAGATATATCACAGTGGATTGCTTTGTGGTTACATAATTTTTCTCCCTATGTCAGCGTTGTTTGAGATTACTCAAATGATCGATCACCATAAAATGCATTGCAGAAAATTTATGAGATTCTTTCATGGTAATTCTCTTTAATCCTCATTTGTTTGTTTCAATCTTTAACCTGTTAAGATGTTATTGTTTCAAGTGTTTTTCTTTTGTTAAATTGTTGCTTTTCTCTTTAATCTCACTGAAGAGTTGAAGGATACATTTCTTCAACTATTAAGGTTAAAGAAGTTGTTGCTCTTGAATATGTAGTGGTATGAAAAGATAGCTAGAAATAGAAGGAATGAGATAACAGGTGGATTATTATTGAGCAGATATAGGAATTCGAAAAAAGACGGTCATTTATATGTTCCATTTAATTGTATTTCACAATTTTCCTTTTCTCCTTTCAATGACTTTGTCAAAAGTAGAGATTTCCAAAGCATATTTTACATTGATGGTAATCAGATTTTGGGGGTTAATAATAATAATACATAACATTTATTAGGCGCTTAATACTGATGTTTCTAAGCGCACAGTGTTCTGATTAAGAGAAGACTATAACCCGTAGAATTAAATTAGAAGAAAAAGCAAAAATACAAAAGTAACATAGATAAGGTAAGAAAAACAGTGGCAATCAACTAAATAAAGACAAATATGGTGCGCACCTCCATTGACCGACGCACAACTGCAGTTTACAATTTGAAAAGATAGGTTTTGAGTAGAGATTTGAATTGAGATACAGAGGGGGCGCAGTGAATAAAGGCGGGCAGTTTGTTCCAGAGAGCGGGGGCAATAACTGAAAAGGCGCGGTCACCATACCGGGTGTTAGTGCGGGGTCCAGGTGTTAACAGTAATGTGGAAGATGAACGAAGTGTTCGTGAAAGATATAAAGATATACGTCAATATTAAGTTTGATAATTATTTTGAAATTCAATCTTCTGTAAAATATATTTTTCAACTGCATTGTAAATAATAATAATAATCTATTCATCTTCTGAGAAAATATCTACGCTGGTTTTCAGGTGAGCAAGCCATTTAAACACACACACACACACAAACACAAACTTCCTGATGACATCAAATAGCCATTAATGCCGGCCTGGTCATGGTGTCTAGTCATAACGGAAGAGGATTTCATCCCATAATAAAATTAAACAATGATTAGAAAAATGTTGTGATGTCCTCCAGCTTTACCTGCTCCCCAGCTGCTCCGCATTCACATTTACCCTGCACCATCAATGATGCGAAGGTAACCATGGTAACCATGGGCATCATGCTCTTCCATCCTCCCGACATTACCCCCTGCTAAATTTCCCTTGCGCCCATTTACCAAGTAGAAGACCAATGAGTAGAAGACGAAGGTCTTGTCAACCCCTGTTTGGCCTTGGAATAGTCCACAAGTCAGTTTCCTGCAGAGCACACCATTCAAAAACGTCATGTCCTTTATAAATGTGACCATTGGACCAAAAACAAATTAACATAACCAGCTCTTCCACCTGGTTGAACCCCAGTCTTCCCCATCTCCGTTATGTTCTCTTTCCTCTTCCTCTCTCTCTCTCTCTCTCTCTCTCTCTCTTTCTCTTTTCTCTTTCTCGTTTTCACAGTCTCACTTTCTTGCTCTGTCTCCTACTAGGCTTGACTTGATTACTCTCCAGGTTCAGTGATGCATTCCAACTCAAAAAGTTCGTTCACATGAAAGTAGTGAAAATAATATCATGCACTTTCACTGTTTCAGATGAAAATTTAACAGCGTATTTGCATTTGAATGCAAGGGAATAAAATGTCTTTTGTAGTTAACCTTTGAATTTCCTTGATGTGTCAGTGCAATTATTGTATTTTCTTCTTTTCTTCCTCTTGTTCTTTTACTGTGAACTTTCTTTCTCTCTCTCTCTCTCTCTCTCTCTCCCTCTCTCTCTCTCTCCCTCGTGTTTCACATACTACTCACATTGTCTGTATCCCCATTTTTCTCTACCATCACTCCCTCCCTCTTTCTTTCTCTCTCTTCTTCCTCCTAATATTGTCCTGTCTCCATAGAACATTTTCCTTGTCATTAACTGTTTTTCACCTCTCTGGAACATTCTTATTTCTGTCTTGCAACTATTCCTTTTATTTCCACATCATTCTTCTTTGCTTAATACAGTCAGACATGTCACAACATGATTTCCCTCTCTCTCTACATACGTCATTCTCAATCCCTGAACATCTTCCTCAGTCGCTTTCAGTCTTGGGTGTTGCTTGTATATCTTCTTCTTTCATCCATTTTTTGGTCATTTTCTAGTTTTTATCTCAACTATGTAATCACTCTTCTTTTATCTATATCTTTTCATTTTATTGCCTATACAGTCAGGGCCCATCAATTTGTTGTCTTCTTAAAACTGCACATCTCCTCCTTCTCTTTTCTCTCTCTCTCTCTCTCTCTCTCTCTCTCTCTCTCTCTCTCTCTTTCTCTCTCTCTTTCTCTTTCTCTTTCTCTTTCTCTTACTCTTACTCTTTCTCTTTCTCTTTCTCTTTCTCTTTCTCTTACTCTTTCTCTTTCTCTTTCTCTTTCTCTCTTTCTCTTTCTCTTTCTCTTTCTCTCTCAAACCCATTTACTTACATATTTCCCCCATAGAAGGAACAATGTAGATGAGTTTATTAGAATATTCAGGAATTCTGTGGCTTTTTCCTTTACTTTCCAATGTCACATCCCTCTAGAAAGTAGGTGTTCTGCCATTCTTCTTGTTTGCCAAGGACGTTTTCTAGTTGAGGTAAAGGGTTTTTGGTTTTTAAAAAAACCCTGTCCATTTACAGTAATCATGGAAACCACAGTTTTTGCTGCCCTTGATTTGCCTCCTCCAGACGCCCACACATGTTTGACTTTAAGCCTTGTATTCATGTTGCCATGGTTACTGTTTCATGTTGCGTGTTAGCCACGCATCAACCCACCTTTCTTTCGTTCTTATAAATCGAAACAAGAAAAATCAATTGCTCACGATGGTATGATTTCTTCTATACAGAATAATTCATCTGTTACATGGATATTGCTTTGCTTTGAAAGTCATTCCATAGTGAGATCAGATAAATCAATTAAAGTGTATTTTCTTGGGGTTAAGAAGGCAGAATCTTTTAGGGTTCAAAAGATCCTTATTGCATCTTTCGTTAACTATCTGGTGGCTGTGAGTTCAGAATGATGAAGATCCAATATTCAGTTTGACACCTGTGTCCATTTATATTTAATGCAGCTTTCCCTTTAGAACACGACTAAAAACTGTACTAATTAATTTGATATCTCAGCTCAGACTTTTGTGGTATGGAGATTTCACTACATTTACATCTCATGTTTATTTTAATGTTTTGAGTCTATATCTTTGCTTTCATACTTTGACATCTATTTATTTTACATCTTCTTCTTCACATTGCTGTTCTCTTTCCATAAAAGTAGATATTGAATAAAGAATGGTATAGTTTATAGAACAGTAAAGTAACCCATTGACCATCCTACTGTCTTTTTACCATGGGTATATTAATTCAATTATTCATGATGCTATTTTTGTTCCGTAGCAATCGTAGCGATGACACAGCAACATCGCTTGTCGCTAGTAAATAGCGCCAGCCCGAGCCAGGCACATTTTTTCTTTAGAGTTCCTCGTAAATCGAAATGCTGTGGGAATTCAATACACACCAGCCAGGCAACTGAGAGTTGTTTACACATCAGCGATCTCCTTAGCAACCGTAGTAGAATCCGCTGAGTACTGGGAATTTTGCCCTCGTGAAAGCCGGTCGCTACGTCTGCATCGCCGTCAATCGGCTAACGATTCACCCGTCTTGATGTCACGGGCCCCATCTACGCATGCAATCAGCTGTCTTGCGTGGCTGACAAACTAGCTTGCTTATTAGCAGCCACTGCAATGAGGGGTTTGGTTTCCTGTTCTCTCACGTTCCAATTCTCTTCTTATCTAAGGAAGATGGGGAAGTACTCTCAGCTGCATACATGTCGAGACATGCCAGAACCTATCAGGCCAATCGCAATGTCGGAAATGTGTTTAGGATACTATCACTTATTATATCTATGATAAGTGAACAAATCTACCATCTATTGAGACCCAGAGATTTTCAACTCATGTCATTGTAGTACAGTAGATGCCCTTCTTACTTTTAGCAGAGAACATATCAGATTTCACATCAACAGGCTCTATACTATGAACAAATGAATTGATCAGTGGAAAAAAATCAAGAATTTTTCAGTCCAAGTGTAGACCATTTGTATATAACATAATTTGCTGATCTTATGAAATGTTGTAACGTTTGAAAATATATGCCATTGTAAATAATGCTGATAACAAGGAAATACCTATAATGCCTTGTTATATTCCTTTCAATGTAGTCAAGTCTAATAAAAGTTTTTTACTTCAAATCCATTGCATACAAAATTTTAAAGGGATACACAGACAAAGCAAGAACCAAAACAAAGTCAGTGAGATTGAACAAAAAATAAGTCTTTTAATTTACCTCCTTCAGAAGTAAAATGTTTACATTGCAGCTAAAACTGTTTTGTAATTAATCATTCAAAGCAAAAAAAGAAGAAATAATTTTTAAAAAAGTAAAATTTGGGAGATTACCTTTTTAACTGTCACTACAACTGTATATGAAATGTTAAAGTTTTGTGGACATAAAACAACCAACCATGTGTGAACGCAATAACACTCTCTCATATTGTTGAAGCGTCCTATTATTAGATGTAATATTAGATTATTCTTTACAAATTGGTTAACATTAATGTAATGAAGGTTCGTGTCACCCTCTATGATTTCATGGTAAGTCTTCTTTTTTTTGCGTGGGTGGATGACACATATGCCATGTGGATCGGAGTATCATAATGGATAACAATGATTAATTACATTGTTTATTTGTAGGTGAACCTGATAATATGTGTAGATGTAGGTGTATAGTTGTATAGTTCATCTATAGAATACACTTTCATGTCTGGCACTTTAGACAATCCCTCACAACAAACCTGATTAATTTGTCTGTGGATATCCCAGTTTCCTACATGCCCTTTTTTTTTTTAAATAAATTATTAAATCATAATATCTACTTTAATGTAACAAAAATGCTGATGATTTTACGGATAAATTACTATTTTTTGTTGTTGTTTGTTTGTTTGTCTTTTCATTTGTTGTTAGATATGCTTATTTTCATTGATTGAGCAGTGCTCAGTATGACCATGGATGACCAATGATATAACTTCCTCTGTTATGCTATTAATGGCAATCTAAAAAGTGACAATTGTCTCTTTTTTTTTAAATCATGATATTGTCCAAACATTTGCAATAATATGGCTCTGTATCATTGCACATTGCAGTGTCATGTCACATTTTTTACTGAACTTTTTTTTATGAATGTTTCATTCCTGTGTACAATGAATCATTTGCCTTCATGTATAGAAACATCATTTTTCTAAGCCTAATTAATGATTGGATCATATCGTGTGAATAAGTAGTGTGTTGAAACTCAATGGTTACATGAGAGGATTAGAAATGTTGTGGTCACCAGGCTTGCACAATCCTTAGATGAAAACATTGACTATAGTATACCTTCATGAAACTTGATAAGATAGAGTTTGGTAATACACAAATACTGCAGCAAGAATCTAATCCTATGATCTATGGTAGATATGGACATATCTAGATGAAGTCAATTAAGTTTGCAGAGCTCCGATTTTCATTTTATAAATATACATTTTATTTTAAAATCTGATAAGATTATGTATGTATGAAACAAGTTCAGATTTTATGTATCACTTAAAGATGATCTTTAAAAATTATGTCAACAGTTTTAGGACCCAACTTTTTCTGTAATTGAATAAATCACTTCAGAATGAGGACACCACTAGTTGTTTTCACAGCACTTGTGTTTTCATGAATGAAAACATTTCTGACAATAATATCTATATTTATTTACTTTTTTTCAACTAGATCTGATATGAGGTATAGGCCATATGGTTGATGCAGAACCATTATTAAAGACCACATATCATATGTATTCACCATCATTTTAGTAGTAGGGAAGAGAAGGCACACTTCTACCTTTATAAATGATTATTTGATGTGGAGACCAGCAGAATATTTCTTGATGAGAATAAGTTATAATTTCATTCTCTTTTGAGGGGATGCTGATTAGATGAGAAAGCCTGTGGTCTTGTCACCATGTCAAGTTCTGAGACAGGATTTGGAAACAGGAAACCAAAGCCCACTTCTGAGTGGCGGGCAAACATGAGACTCGTTCGTTCGTCTCGTGGTGCCCTGGATGAGGGAGTTGTAGTAGATGAAGAGACTTATTCATGAGGCTCTCCAACGCGCCCTCTTTTCATACACGCAGCCTCGGGGCTTTCTCCAGGCGCGCACAGTCTCTTTACCAGAAATCAAAGAACTTGAGATGGGTTCAAACTGTTTTAAATGTTAACGATGTTGTCCCCGTTTTTCCAGCGGTTTCTTTCGTTCTTCAAGGTATTTTCACTTGTTTTGGAGGCCTCAAAGGAAAAGGGAGAGATTTGGGGAAAGTTACCTTTTCTCTACTCAACTTACCTGTTGCATAGGTACATGTAGCAAAAAAATGAGAATCTGTTTTGAGATTAGGTTATTGCACAATGAAGTCATACAAAGATGTCCTGGCTTTTTCCTGCAGTTCCTTTCATTAATCTTTTTTTTTCCTCACTAGTATAGAGCTTTTTCATAGGATGAGAAACCATTTGACAACTGTCTTCCTCACAATGTCAAACTAGAGCTTTTGTCAACCAAAGTTTGTCACTGTGGTTGCTAGTTATGGGTACATGTATAACTTTATGACACATGTATGTTTCAAGTCTTTACTGATCTTAGGGTCTTTGTAGATTTCAAGATCTATACAGTGTGATAGCTACAAGAATTAGTACCCCCTTGCTTCCCATTTCTGCCCCCTCTCTCTGTCTCTCTCTGCTCGCTCTCCCCCCCCCCCTCTCTCTCTCTCTCTCTCCTACTTCTCCATCTCCCCCTTCTCTCTCTCTCCTTCTCATGCTCTCCCCCCTCTCTCTCTCCCTCTCTTGCTCTCTCTCTCTCTCTCTCTCTCCTCCTTCTCCATCTCCCCCTTCTCTCTCTCTCTCTCCCTCTCTCCTTCTCATGCTCTCACCCTCTCTCTCTTTCTCTCTCTTTCTCTCTCTTTCTCTCTCTTTCTCTCTCTTCCTCTCTGTCTCCCCCCTCTCTCCCTCTTGTTACCCCTGTCTCTTTCCTTTTCTTTCTTTCTCTTACGTGCTTTATATATCCACTAATCATTTCTATTATCTTTCTTTAGTCTTCATCTTTCAAAACCACTGAAATAAAGTAACCACTATTTTAGCTAACAATTTAAGTATTTTCCTTCAGATCTGTACAGTCGGTTTTGGAAAACAAATTATTGGATTTAATGTTGACGATTATTCATGAAATACGATATTGAGAAAAAAATTGTGTCAAGTGATTACCACGATCACAAACATATTTCCACTGATTCCATGCATTGAGTGTGCTGTGAACAAACAATATTTTTTGCTAATCTCTTGGGGTTTACAGAAAGCAACAAACATGTTTACATCATCTCGACTCTTGAGTTTCTAACAGCATAACAAGTGGTTTGTTCAAAACACTTTTTGATAATACCAAAAGTCATCCATTAATTCCAATCGATACTGAAATACACTTTTTTTCCTGTACTCAATTTTGCTTTAAAGGAATCGTTTTTTCTCATTTATTTTCCAAAGTTCATACGGACAAGGTAATATGCCCTATCTGCTAACATGAATACTTCTTGCCGAAAAAAGATATCATTGGCAGTATAGTTCTATCAAAAACAATTATTATCTATAAGAAATCTATTGTCAATAATCACAAGCTCTCATATGGTGACTTCATATTTCACTACCAGTATGTTGAGGTGCTAACTATAGTGTATTTACCATGTGGAGAGATTACTCCCAGCTAGTTGAGATGGTAGTAGTAGTAGTATTAACAAAAAAGATGTTTCCTATACTCTGATATGATGCTCTTTTTTGGGGTGGGGGTTCTTTAGCTTGGGTTTTTTTTCTCTCTCTCTCTCTCTCTCTCTCTCTCTCTCTCTTTTCTCTCTTTCTCTCTCTGAGAATAAGAAATTATATTTGGGGCACTATAAATGGAAAAGTTTCACAGCACTCTCGAAAGATTTATTTAGTTGACTCTGAAAAAATAATCTCTAAAATATTAAAGCATTATACTTATATTTGAAAGCTAAGTAATCATGCCTGCTTAAGAAATATAGTTAGTATTTTTTCTTCTGTTATAAACAGAGAAATATCCATTCTTGAGATTTAAATTACAAAATTTATGACGTGTGGATCTTAACCAACCATGAGCTGAAATCTGAAAACCGCAATCAAGGAGAGAGGATATGCTACTTCGGCGACCACATGATTATCTCACCGTATGATCTCTCCGAGAAGCAAGACTTGCTGGTTGATGTGAATATTACCTGCTAGATTGCAGTGAATCAGATGTGTCTAAACCTGATGCTTTCATTTATGCTACTTTTATGCAAATAGATAATCAGTTTTATTATACTGCCTATTTCATTATATTTTCATAACTTATGAAATTGATTGTTGTGTCTCTTCTCAGCTGTAGTTCAAATGCTTTGTCTTTTGTGAAATAGCTATTCCATGTAGAGAATATTGATGCTCTTTAAAAAAAAAAATAGAGTTCTTAGAGATATATAAGTCAACTGCGCAGTATGAAAGACCTTTAACACTTTAGTTACAAAATGAAATTATTTTTATTAGATGTATTAGATAACAGATCATGAGGCCAAATCGACCATTTTCACCAGTCCAGTATCTTACGCATCTTTGTAGAAGCTGTTGGGGTCAGTATATATGACCAAAGTAGAGTATTGTGCTCTAGATAGCCCAAACCCCCTAGGGTGTCAGGAAATAAAATCTCATTTAATGCACGCTTCTCATCCATCCTGACCTTGCCCTGGCCATCCTCCCTACCAAAACACACATGACACAGGCTCGCTTTGATATGGACCCCTTTCATATTCACTGCTGAATGGGACTTGGATAAGGATCGAGTCTGTGTCTAATCTGATCTGACCTTGCCCTGAACACACTCCCTACCGATGAACGCACAGAGGCTCGCTTTAATATGTACCCCTTTCATATTTACTGCTAAAGAGGGTTCATTATGGACTGAGAATGAGTCAGATCGAGAATGAGTCGGATCTTATCTGATCTTGCATTGAACACACTCCCTACCGAAACGCAGAACACAGGCTCGCTTTAAACCTTGCCCTGAACACACTGGCTTGCTTTAATGTTTACCCCTTTCATACTCACTGCTGAATGAGACTTGGATAAGGACCAAGTCTGTGTCTGATCTGAGCTGACCTTGCCTTGAATACACTCCCTACCAAAGCACACAACAGGCCTTTTTAAATGCACCCTTTCATATTGACTGCCAATGAGGGTTGGATAAAGACAGAGTCTGTGTCTGATGTGATCTGACCTCACCTTGGCCATACTCCTCAACAAGGCATACAACACAGACTCTCAGTCTCTTATACCCGTTTCACATTCAGTGACAGAGAAGTTTGGATCTAGATTCGGTCCGGACAAACGGTATCAGTATCACTTCACTGTGCACTCAGTCTGAACATCTTGACCTCAGAATGACTGCTCACTAGAAGTGGATCCTAGCTCAGTCATATAAATGGTATACACCCTGCTCGCGGCTAATCGAAATACTCCCAAATAGACACAACAAGGTGGCAGGAAAAAAATATAGAAATAATGTGGGGAAAAAAGCGTGACCCTGGGCAGAACATATGCTTTTGATATGTGTGCAAATCAAATATGTTACTGAAAAATGTTATCAGACATTGTTATCAGGAAGCACATAGAGTAATCCGAGCTCAATGAATTATGTGTCTTCTGACTGTTGAGTATGGGATTGCATCGTTTTACTACTTGTACCATGAATGAGCAAAACAAATAACAATGTAAATAAGTCAAGCATAATTTTGTTTCGATCAAATGAAGGTTATGTTGTCTTCTGTATTGTGGAGAAAATGCTAAGATGACCACTGTATGACCTTCAAGATGACATTTAGGTGAAGACTGTTTCGTTTGTTGTGTGTCTTATCTTGTAAAGATGTGAACACACTGTGATGAAGATGGTGTATATCCTCAAGATTTAGAATGGACTATTTTCCCTTTCAAAGCTGGTCAAAACTTGAATCTAATTCATGATATAATTTTCAGGCACTTTTCGTCCACCCCAACATATCATTGAACAGATATTCATTATAATAAATACTAATTTTCTGTTGTGAGAAAATGATTTTTGGAATTATTAGTATGGTAAAAGCTGAAGGTTTGCAGGTTTTTTTCTAATATTAATTGGTTTATTGATGCCAGTGATGTACATTATGGTCGTTGGAAGTGGGGGGGGGGGAGGGGGGGGGGGAAGAACATAAATCAAATTTGTTTAGGCTGATTTCTGACTGTACACAGATATACACTGTAAACCCATATCCCATAAGTAAAGTTTCCCTCATAAACCTTATTTAAATAAATTGCCATTAGCCAGATTTTAGTATGAATCTTGCATCCTAACCACTTCAAGTCCGTAGGTTTCTATTTTTGGTACATTGAATTAATAACTAAAGGTCATTCCCACAGACTAAGACCTTAATGAGTTATTAAATTCCCATAGGGCGTGAAAGACATCACGTCTGCAGGATTTTAGACCAATTCAATTTTTCCCTCCGTATAATTCTCACACTGGTGGCTGATGTATGGTGAAAGTCACTGGAGCATGAAAGTAAATTGCCCCTGCGCTAGCTTGCAGACTGTCTGGGGCATCCGTGATAATCGGATGTTTTTATTGCGGATTGCTCTCCTTACCTAATGTCGTGGTCAAAATCCGTCTGCGCTCCAAAAGGGAAATGAAAGGGAGAGATAGCTGGGTTCAGGGTAACGAAATGACAAAATATTGATCAAGGCGATCCACTTTAGTCCCAGAGTCATCCATGCGGATGCATAAATTGCATTAGCTGTTGCTATTTTGGTAGCCGGCTTTTAGTTTGCTTGATTCATTCAATAAACGAAGGATGGAGGTATGGGGTAGGGTAGTTTTGCAGCCCATTATTTTAATAATGTTGTCTTAATGATGAGAAATTAGTACTTGTAGCAGTGTTTATATGGAATGAAAAGACTAAAACCTTCAACACAAATTTCTCCTTAAAATCGATGCAATTTACTTTTATAAATTACATTAATTACAAGCACATTTTCACTAATATGGCTATACCTGTATAGTTGTTACATTTATCACATTTAAACATATTATTAATACTGCAGCTACACCCTCAAAAACTGAATTTAACATTTCCTGCAACTTGAAGCGTGCAGATGAAAGGTAAATACTTATATCATATTGAAATGGATGGGGTTAAAAAATTAATTAAAAAACATCTTGGATACATGAACACAAGAATTGCAGTGTGAATGCTTTCTGGGTCTTCAAGACTAATGCTACATCAGCACCATCTTAAGAACTTTAAGTGGACGTACATGAATATTAATATCTCTTTGACTTTGGCCAGTGTGCAACAATATCCTACAGTTTTGGAGATCGCTCAGTTTTGACAAGCCCAAATTATTTGGGAATTCCTGCAGGTCAGCTTGAAGATAAATGAGTTCTCAAATAAACAGAAGCAAAATGCAAGCGAAATGGTGTCACAGTTCCACATTCCATTACTCTCTCTTTTATAAAAGAATTTATGTTGATTATTAAAGATGAAGTTGAGATCTGGCCAAGTGATTGTATTGTGAAAGAAACGGTGTGAAATCGACCAGAAAAGGTTGATCATCTAGCATAATAAATAAGAATTTGTGGGTATTGCAAGGTTCTGGAATCATCAAAATGATAAGAAATTTGGCCAAGTCTTGGCAAAGTTACAAACACTGTACACAGAAAAATGTATATGGGACTACACAAACACGTGGCGTAAAAATCCTACCCTGGATTTTTACGATGTTACATGACATATTTAGAATATGAAGGCATTTGAAGAGCCATGCTTTTCAGGGAACATGTCTTATCTGATGTTCTTCCACACTTGCATTAATAAGAATGATAACGCTCACAAATTATTTTTCACCTTTTCCCAGAACTCAACCTTCTCTTTAATATAAGAAACAGTAAGAAATTAAGTCTTCCTATGATCGCTTGATTAGCTGATTGATTGTTGTAGATTTGTGTAGATTGTACGTAAATTGATCTTCTGAAGCAACCTTTACTGCTTGTCCATCAAGGTAAACTATTCCTTCATCTATTGATTAGTCCTATATCTAGAGGCTGTGTCCTTTCCATCCAATAATCCCCCGAGTGGGTGGTGTTTTAAAACCTGTTCTGAATATTCATTGAGTGGTCATGCCTCCAGGAGTCCATTATAATCAGGGACGATTTCAAGTTCAGACAGTCGCAAGAGCATCTTCTCAGAGGTAGAAGGGCATTAACTTATATGTTTTGATACAGATGTAATGCCTTTCTGACTCTTGACAATCTGCTGGGAACTAAAGGGCATTAACTCATGTAATTCTAAACAATTATTACCGTTCTGGCTCTCGACAGACAATCTTCTCAGAGCTGGAAGGTCATTACCTCATATATACAGAGGTAATGCCTTTCTGACTCTTGACAATCTGCTTGGAGCCAAAAGGGCATTAAAGGCCGTCTGTACTAGTTCGGTCAGTAGGGATTAGACCACCAAGCGAGGTCACTGGCAGGTGGCTATCTCATCAACTCAGCTCTCAATTAACATAAGAAAAAGAGGATCATGGGGGACAAGCAGGCACCAATTGGGGAAGTTTTCTATATAGAGGGAGCAAGTAGCTACAAGTAGTACAGTGTGGCTTTAACTCATGTAATTCAAAACAGTTATCACCGCTCTGGCTCTCGACAGACACTCTGCTTGGAGCTGGAAGGGCGTTGTCTTGTATATCCTTAAGCACTGAGTTCATGCCGTTCTGGCTCTCAATAGCCAGTATTCAGTCTTTTACTTGACCTTAGTGTGTGTTAGCAATGGTTTCATATCTTACATAGATTCATAAGAGGTGTGGCATGCTATGGAAGGTACTATTGGGTATGTTTGTATTCCACTTGTAGCCTCGATACATCTGATTTGAAGTGTGTAGAAAACATATTGAAATATTTTAATGAAATAATATCCTCTCTTTTTTTTATAGAAGAAGTGCTTTTAACAGACTGTATGATAACCAATTTACCCAAAACTTTTCAATATTTGTTTTAAGTACCTTAAGAGGAATAATTATTTGAAATTTACTCATGTATATATTTTTGCTCATAATTCACACTAATTTTCAATTTGACAAAAACAAGAAGAGTTTTGTTGCAAAGTTAGAAGGTAGATTCTCCCCATCCCCTAAAAAAACACCCTGAAGTGCTCTAGTGGAAAATTCAAAAGAACTGTCAATACTGTTATACTATTCTACTAGAACACTATTCTACCTTGTAAGGCTGCCTATTATATCCTTCATGTTTCCACACTAGCAGGATATACCGAGTTCATGCATCACTACTGCATTTGAATATTTGTATTTGATATGAGCATGCTTTGGGCTATATATCCTTGGCTCAACCAGTGACTTAGCCATCTCTAGGTAATCATCGATATTCAGTTACCCGATAGGCCGGTACATTGACAGGATAGTCCTCCACAGAGGATCTTCTGCCTCCAGACCACTCTGTAGTTCATAGCATCCTCTCTCTAGGACCACTCCACCTAATTATGCCGGTTGGCCGTGAACTTCAAGGACCGCTGCAACTGTCCGTTAAGGCTTGTTCACACACTGCCTTGTAAAACGCTACAGCGAAATAAAAAACCATTGTACCTGTGAATTAGCGGCAAGACGGAGTGATAAAAAGGTACAAGTAGGTGTGTTTAAACAAATTTACCAAAGTATACCCACCTCTTTATGTGTTGTAGGATATAGATAAGTGAATGTGTACTATACTTAACCCATTGCCTACTGGAACCGCATGGTCCCTGTATTGAGCCTATGGGAATAAGACACTCAGTAGTCAATGGGTTAACTCTTTCCTGGCTTCGGTCAACAGATGGAACAAACACTTGACTGCCACAGTCAACTTTTGGTGCAGTGCATTTGAAGCATATTCTTTTAACGATGTGCCAGTCATGAGTTTTGATCCATAGCACATAAATAGTCGAGTCATTTAATTTTGCTGCGACATCTTTGATTCACAGCACCATGTGGAAACGATGCTTAAGACACGCTTTGAGTAGCCTTATTTGCCTCAAGACCGAATAACTTTCCTGAAGTATGTTAAACTGTAACTTATGTGTATTTTACTTTCTTTCGTGAATTCTTGCCCACAATTATACAACTTCCACCCAACTGCGCCAGGAGTGTCATTTTTGACAGACATGGCGCATTATAAATGTTCACTATTATTTTTATTATTTTCATGTTACTGTTGAAGAAGGTCAAATCAACTCTACGTCCTGTTGCATGCAGTCATCAAGGGATACAAAGACCTTTTTTTTTTCAATAGCAAAGGCTTAAGAGTCTTTTGGCTGTCAACAAATAATATTGTCTGCTAAGATCCAGAAGGGTGCTAGTTCTTTGTCAAAGTATATGATATATACAATATCTCTCTCCCTCCCTCTCTCTCTCTCTCTCTTTGCCATAAAAATCAGCCCCCTTTCATTGAATTACCACTTGGTCCGATCAGTATGTATGTTGGCCCAAATCATGTCACGTACATCACACATTGATTCTCAGAAAAACTCATTAATTGAAAGAGCTGTGCACGATTTCATCTCAGTCATTTAAAAAAAAAACTAATTGCAATCAAATATCATCAATGGATCACACAAGGGTGTTGAAATGCATGGCCAGTCAGGTGGGAGTCTGCATCGTGCGAAATTGCGCATGACTTCTGGCTATCCGACTTTCTCTCTAATTGAGTGCGTATCATGCCCTGCATTTCTAATTTTACTATCTGTGTGACCAGCGAGAACCATCTCTTTCTGTCCCTCTCTTTCTCATTTCATCTCCCCACCCCATCCATCTCCCCCTCCCCTCTCTTTCTCTGTCTCTCACTCACTCCCTCTCTTTCTCTCTCTGTCTCGCTGCCTCTCTCTCTTTTTCTCTTTCTCTCTCTCTTTCTGTCTTGCTGCCTATCTCTCTTTCTCTCTATCTCTCTCTCTCTCTCTCTCTCTCATTCTCTCATTTCTTTTTCTCACAATTCTTCTCCCTTTCATTAGAACCTGTTAGATTTCCATGGATCAAATTACTTATAATTGGATCAGTCTATCAACTAGTTTTCATCGTATCATGTCCAGCACACATGTTTTTCTCAGAAGAGCGCATTTTATGTAGAGGGGCCCTTCGGTCCCTTCATTTTGGTTTCTGTGAATCTAGCGCACATAGATAAGAAGGCCGTTGATTCTGTTTCCCTAGAGTTTCATTAGGCGTTGATGAAAATGATTTGTTTGCGGAATTTTTTTTATGTACCAAAATCAAATATGTGGTGTTCGTATGGTGCATGTATGGAATTGATGCGATTCTCTTAAAATACATGCTTCATAGTAAAGGGAAATAATACTTTCTTGGAAAGACTTTCAATCGGTCCTTCAGAGAGAAAAAATTACCAAAATCATAGAAATTGTTTGAAACCCGAAATCTTCCTGGAAAAGGGTACCTGTTGCTTTGCACGCATGATAGTAGCGAGAAAAGAAGATAATCATACTTATTGATTTATCAATATTGAATATCTGCCAACCACTGAGTGCATGTACATAATACAAGTTCCTAGAATCTATCCAAAAAAAACATCATTATTTGTGATAGTATGCCCTGTAGACTTCTCTATATTTTCCCCTTTTTCATTACCTTTGTTAATCATAGATTATGAGTTTTTAGGAACAAAAAGGAAGTATAAGATATATTTTGCTCTCTTTACTAAGTCCCTTTGCCTAGAATTACCCTTTTCTTTGATAGTAATTTAATTTTTTTCTCCTTCTCTTCTCTCTTTTCTCTTTATCTCCATATTCTCATATTTGTCAGTATATTTTCTTTGAACAGAGCAGCTATAGATGAGGCATGCTGTGTAAAAGTTGCTTTTAACAGGTGACCTGTAAAAACTCCTGATAAATTCTGCTTTAATCATTTAAATGGATATATAATGGGCTTCATAGTCCAGAAATATTCAATTTCATTCGTATGCAGTGTGAAATTGTCAAACCCTGGAATTTAGGAAATGAAAGTTACCACAGATAATCCCTGATCTTTTTAAATGATCTTTTTTTTTTGCATTCCTACCAAGAGAGTTTTCTACCATCATGAATTCAGTTTGAAAGATGAATAATTCAAGGGCATAATAGCTTGGGTGCCAGCATAAATATTTTTCCATTTGTTTTTCATTTCTATTCCACGCCCACAGTGTGAAATATACATGTCATACATAGACGATTAGGTGATGTGTGTTTTGTGGCTTGCTTAGTTATTACCAGATAGTTTTTCTTAGAATTTCAATTTTGCATGGTCTCTTGTGCGGAACAGAGGCATAGACGAAAAAAAGGCACAGGTTGTAAAATAGCCATTATCCAGAGAGGTGAAATTTTGTTCATATATATACACATGTGTGCTAATGATTCAGTTATCAGCTATCCATCAATTTTGTATTAGTGTACAGTCCATTAAAAGGGATGACATTTGGAATATTGAACGCACTTTTGTATCTCTGCAATTACAAGGTGTTATCTTATTGTAATCTGGTATTGTCTCTTTGAATTTTTTTCTCTCTAAATTTATTAGCGCAACATTATCAACCTCAAATGTAAGATTTAAATTCCCAGTTTTCTGTCCTCTAATCTTTCCCATCCTTCTTTCTCTCTCTATCTCTCTCTCTCTCTCTCCCTCTCTCTCTCTCTCTCTCTCTCTCTCTCTCTCTCTCTCTCTATTTCTATCACCCTATCAACTCGCTTTTTTTCTCTGAAACGTTTGTTTCCCCTAATATCATGCCAAATGATTTATGACATTTGATAAATTAGAGCTAAACTAGACTTCTTTCTCGCCTTTTATGTGCCTCTTTTCTCTATTGACCTCCCCACCATTAATTTTTGAGTGTATGTGTGTGTGTTTGTGTGTGTCTCTCTCTCTCTCTCTCTCTCTCTTTCTTTTTCTGTTTATCTCATTTACTCTTTCCCCCCTCCTTGCTTCATTTTATAAAAACATTTCCTCCCTCCCTATTTCACTTCTCTCTCTTTCTACTTTCAGTTTTTGTTAACATCCTTTGTATGGTGCGCTGAGAGCCAGAAGGGCATTAACAGTGTGAATGGTAATCACATGTTTTGCCCTTCCCTCTCGTTGGGGACGATATATGCTATTCCACTCTTGCCGACAGTGCTTTTTCCCACACTGTTACACTTTTCTCACACTGTTCTCATGTGCCGCTTCTGAATCCTTTTCTTTTTTTGAGTTGAACATAATGCATACGGGTACTACAACTTGTTTTCATGTTAACTTCCGCTGTCTAATCCGACATCGTCCTTGTGAATCCTTTTCTTTTTTTGAGTTGAACATAATGCATACTACAACCTTGTTTTCATGTTAACTTCCGCTGTCTAACCGGACATCGTCCTTGTTCTTCCTTAGCACTCTGAAAGATGTCATAAATGGCGGTTAACTTGCTTATAGCGATTCTCAGAAACGTCTTCATGTTGACTGGTATTTCCTGTTTACGGTGTTTGTTTTTCGTAGGATTTAACTCGGGCAGGTATTTGATGTCTACTTCAAGTATGCGTGGCAAGAGGACCGGAAACGCTCGAATCAATGTCGATTGATTCAATTAAAATGGAAATTGAGCGATGTTCTCGAACCTCAAAGAAATGGTGTCAAGGTTGTGTTTCTAGCACATCATTTGCCTGTTGGTTATCTTCAATTTCTTCAAGGATTTCTTTAGAAATCGGACACTCGAAATTTACGTCATACCGTAATGGCCCGTGGCAGAGTTTGGGTAGAGAAAATACGTGTCAGCAACAAAACATGATCATTCTTCCTTTATCAGTGTCTCAGGTATCTGTGGATTAACACATATCATCAGTAATGCTTTAAGTATTAGTTCCCCACAGCTATTCTCTTACTCTATATAGCTCTTTTCTCTTTCTCTTTCTCCTCTTCCTTTTCCTCTTACTACTTTTCTTTCTCTCTCTTTCTGTAGTTCTCTCTTCTCACTCTCCCTCTCTCTCCAGCCCCCCCTCCCCCTGGCCTCTTTCTATCTATCTCTCTTTCTCTCTCCCTCTCTCTGTGTCTCTCTCAAACTTTTTTTCATTCATCTTTTTCAACTAACTTCCAGAGCATCTCCTACACTCTAAAAACTGAAATATTAAATCACCATTTAAAAGGGCCGAGGAATGACCACTCTTCCAAAATAGTAGATAACCACTTTGAACATGCTGGATCCAACATTATAAAGGTTGAATCTAGCAGGTTAAAAGAAACAATCTGACATTTTGAAAGAGTGGTCACTCCTCGGCCCTTTTAAATTGACATTTAACATTTCAGTTTTTAGAGTGTAGCTATGCATATTTGTGTTAAAGAGAGTAAAGACTTTGACCCCTCCCTCCTATGCTTCTATGTAGTTCGAAGGTGCCCTCTTTCCCTTCCCATTCACAGAAGGGTTACTCTCTTACTGGCATTATTATAATGAAAATTCAGAGATATCATATTACTTCATGTGAACGGTAGCCTATGACAGAAAGCAGTCTCATGAATATTCATGATGTCATTCACCTTGATATACAAGTTTGTAAGAAGATCCTCACTTAACCAAGAGTACAGTCTGCGCTGAGATGGTAGTCCTTATTTCCGTTGGAGAGGATGTCCTATTGCCCTGGGACATGTAGCTGACCTTTAACAGGTCATGGAGTGTTTCAAAACCCGCAATATTTCACTTCAAAATGACTTGAATGGATTATAGGCTATGTAAAGATTTTAAATAATGCCAGATTACCATATTTACTGCTTCCCTACTGCAAAAGAAGGTTGATATTAAACAGTCGTAAGACATAATTTGATATCAAATTTTGTATTATACTTTCAATATTCCCCATAGGAAGCAGTGAAGTGTACATTTTCTTAAACACTTGATATGCCCTTGAGGCATATATTGACTTCAATAATATTAATTAGATAATTCATTAGATTATAGCTTATTTTAGGATTTATTGAACTATTTTCTGTTTATAACAAATAATCATCACACATCTGAGTAAGTTAGATGTCAACTGAGTGAGAACCACTCCTAGTCTCTTTTACACTAAAACTTATAACTTCTGTTATACATTACTTGATTGCAGTCTATCAATATCCTGAAGATGTTAATTTGGGGGATTAATGAAAGTATTTTCTATTTTACAATATTCATTGTACGTCAGTGTTAGATGTCGACCTAGTGACAACCATTCTGCGCAGTGTATGCTCTTGTACACAATGGTTCATCCTATTTTTTAATAAATTACTTTGAGTATGGCTTTCTTCACATCGAGATAATGATTTTTGTCGAAGGGGGGGGGGGATGATATATTTTCAGATTCATAAAATCCATAACACATCAGAGTTAGATAGTGACTTAGTGAAAATAAACCACTATATCCTTGTAAACTGTTAGACACAATAGTTAATCTCTTTTTTATCAATTATTTTGATGATAGTTTATGCACCTCTTGATATTTTTTAGGATTATAATAAAAGTTGGTCAGTTTTAGAAATTCACTGTATATCAGTGTTAGATGTAGACTTATTGATTCAATGTATACTGTCAGACACAGTAGTTTATCTCTTCTTTCATTATTTTGATTTTGATATCATTACCTGGCTCCTAATACCGATAGGGTAAAACAAATAGGGGACTTCTGGTAATAATTGCTATCCAATGACATTTTTTATGGAGGGTAAATATCTTCCTACAGGGCACTAACGTGGCGACTTGGTTTCCAATCAGATTCCTCTTGTTTCCAAGTTTTTTGTTTTACGTTAAGTGAGATACTGTAAGAGAACACAAATTCAAAGGCAAATAACCATGGGACCTATGGCTTTAACTCATATCCAAAGGACTAAGTAATTGAGGTTTTATGTATTACATTGGGGCAATAGCATTCCTACTTGATTTTGAGTTGCATACCTCCCATTTCCAAGACCACTTCTTTATTTCGAGTTAAATACTGTAATGGCTCCTTCACATTTGAAAGAAGAAACTGCAGCGTTTTTAAATATTTTTTGTGGGTGAATGATTAGAAAGTGGGGATGAAATAACAATGATCCTATGCATTCTCACTATCTGTGTATTATAAGATATGTAAAGATATACAAAACATATTATGCTTATGTCATATAACAAAGAAATTACTGTTATTTACCATGTCATATATGGCATCAGCCTAAAGAATACATGAATATGAAGAAAAGCTGTTCTTTGCCGTAATGCCTATACTCTAGAAACTAAAATGTAATATCATTATTTAACAACCATACTACTAAATTCTCATATTCATCAAAGGTTTCCTATGGGAACCATTCAATTCTAGTAGGCAATGGGTTCAAAAGTGGGGAGGAGTTAAACAGCATTTTAAAAATGCTGTTCCTCATTCTTTATGTTGATGAGTTCAATACTATTAAGGTTGCATCCAGCATTTAAAACTATTTTGAAAACACTGTCTCTCCTTTTGAATGATGGTTTAACATGTTAGTTTTTAAAGTATACATGTATATGTATATCATAGTATCAGTCACAGGGTGCATACAAATTTCTGGTTGTCAAGGCAAGCTGTCTACCAATTTTTCTGTCACTTTGGGGATAGATCCAGGGGCGGACTCCCGACTAGACTTCGTGGTAGGCGGAGTACCCTTCAAGTGGTGCCAGTAAATATGCTGCAGAATACTGCTGGCACTGATTTACAGATATATTGTAGAAAGTAGACTTTTCTCTTGTAGGTATGAAGGGTATTAACAACTTCCCCAGAGTTCACATTGCTTCATAGCATATGCATTTAAGCTTAGGATAGTGCTACTTGATGTAAATTGCAATATCTCAGTCAAATTATTCAGCTCCTGCTCTCTCTATATCTCTCTATCTCTCTCTCTTTCTCTTTTTTTTCTTCATTACGCTTACAATTTAGTCTGCTAAGAGCTAGATGGATATTAACTTTTGTCCATTTAAATAGAATTGATGCCTTTTTGTCTTTCAGAACATACCATTTCATGATTAACTTTGAGGAAATGATCATTTACACTTTAGAGGAAGTGTTTGTATTATAGATGTAGCGCAGGGCCCTGTTTCATTGAACTTGTTATCAATGTCAAGTTACAATAACTTTTAAAAGCTACTGAAATTGTGGCACTTGATTGGCCCCGAACATATTATTGATAACAAGTTAAATGAAACCGGGCCCATGTGCCTGCGATTGAATATAATTATGATTTAAATACAGACTCTCCAGTGGCCAGCTAGCTTGTTTCAGGCTCCTTAATCATTGTGTAATACCCAGTGGCAATGCTGTATTCTATTTTAAGTAACTGACTTATGATTCTAAATGTTTTAATCAGAAGAGCTTGAGGATGTAATTATATGATATAGGTATAATATGTTTTTTTTTAGATTGCACAATTCTATTTTAAGTAACTGACTTATGATTCTAAATGTTTTAATCAGAAGAGCTTGAGGATGTAATTATATGATATAGGTATAATATGTTTTTTTTTTTTAGATTGCACAAGTCTATGGTGGAAGGGGTTTAATGGCAGCCAAGTGGCCTCAAGTGAATAAATCTTCCTTGATCTCTGGTATTAATCATCAAAAGATGAATTTTAAGATCAATTTCTTCTCTGCATCCAACCACCTTGACCGTATTATCTCCCTTCAATAATTCACAATAAATGGAAGAGTCCTCTTTATCTTAAAGTTCAAGCCACCTATTCTTGTAGGCTTTGAAGGACGCAACCGCCATCGATAGGAAAACTTGGACTGGATATTCTCCCTGTCATAATCAATTTCATAAATGGGCCTTCAAGACATATATCAATTGGCAGTGCACTGAGATATTTCTTTTGAATAGGAGGGGATTGTGTAAACCGGAATCTGCCTGCTACGTATTTACTGAATTAACCAAATGTCATTATTTGGCATTTCAAATACCAATGAATTTTTCTTTGGTTTAGCAAACTAACCCAGACACAGATACGCATTACATCTAGGTTGGGGGAATCAGCAAAAAAATATGTGTAGGTATAATGGTGACTGCAATATATTTTCTCTGATTACATACATACATACTTTAATTTTTTACAATATTTTCTCAGCTTGTAATGATATGTGGTTTTATTGCATTTTTCATTTAAGTACTCGATAAATGAACCAGAAATAGGACGTTTGCTGAACGTCTCATGATATTTCTTGATAAATTCCATTTATCTGTGATTGCCCTGTATTTTGATGCAAGAAATTGGAGTAATTCAGGGTTAGCTTCACCCCTTTCAATCCTCGGTCGTTACATGACCATTCCCTTCTATGACCTACATGATAGAACCTCGTTGATCTGCAATCAATCTGTTTCAGAGCGCTTCTTTACGCGATGCAATATTGCTTCCGATATGACATTTAGGGGAAGGAATCCATTTGTTCTTCATTTTCCAAAGCTTGAAACAGGAGATACCACCTCATCTCTCCTTTTATTTGTCACAGGAAGCCAGAGAACCATTTCTTCAAGTAAAGGAGAATGATGAAAGGCCACATGGTCATTCAGCAATTCACGCTGTTAAAAAAGAGAGAGGAAAGAAAGGTCAAATGGAGCTGGAAATATCAAGCTGACCTCTTGGAAAATAGAAATCTATATATGAAACAAAAATCCCTTTTTAGCTTGGAATTATTTTGATTTTTGAGATGGAAACCATTGTAAAGCACCACTTGTTCAAAAGCAGGTTGGAGTTCATAGGGGTATCAGAGCTAAATGTCAATCAATATTTTACGGAGAATTTACTGTTCTTTTAAATTGAAAGTCTTAATTGTGATTATACATAAGAATATAACTATAGACTTATGGTTGATGGTAAAGGGCAATTAGCAACAATTATTCTGAATAAAAGCCTTTATAGCATTGGATTTCATGCGGAAATAATAGTCCTCTTTTGCTCCTTTTGAAATATATTTCTCACACTAGATGAGATATTTTTGGAGAGGGATTTAAACAAAAAATCACAATGATTGAGGATAAGAAAACATTGCTTTTTAAAAATAATTTTTTCTTCATCCCAGTTTGACAACAATCCTTAGGATGGAAATACACGAAGAATATTAGTTTCGAGAATTCAAGGGATACCCCTGTCATTGCCACTATTTCTAGAAGACGAAAGTTTCTCATATTTCGGGAGCTTAAGATCAGATATTCATAAGTCCTTGGAAATTTCATTTCACAAAAATGTAATAAAATCATGAGAGAGGAGATAAAAGCAAAGGAGAGTAAAATGTAAGCAAGGTGATGAAGAGAGATGTGAGAAGAGCTTTAGAGCAAGGATGATAAGCCTACATAGAAAAAGAAATACCAATTGGGGGAAAGAAATGGAGTTGGCTTTAATTCAATGATATGCCGAAGGTCAAATGTGCCTAAGAATTACAGGCTATATATAACATCTAATTCTCACAACCCCATTCTGCTGAAAGGGCACCGAAGTTTCACCAAAGTGTAGTTTAATGAATAAAAATTCAAATTGCCCCATTTTTACAACCTTCCAGGTTTTCTGTAAAATTATCTAGTTAACTACAATTCAAGTCTCTATGTAGATGGATGTTTATCAGTATCAAAGGACCTATGTATTAGACACCGACATTTGAATGTCTTATTGAACATGGTACTTAACACTATTGGTATTACAATAACGAGAAAGACATTCAATTTCTTTTATTTAGAGTTAGGAAGAGCTAAGTACAGTAGAAGGTGTAGCAATATTAGGCTTCTTTACGATTATCTGAAGTGGATTCCAAGCAAAGTATAAAAGTCAGGTGACTTGTCACATGTCTTATTGATGGTGTAATTGGATAGTTGACTGCTTTTGGATAAACTCTCACCCTCTAGCCAACTGTTAATCATTCGCAGAAGCCTTGCCCTTTGTTAATGTTTTTCTTCTTGTCAGCCATTGTAAAACGAGTAGGCATGTATAATTGAATGAGTATCCTTTTTAGTTTTTCACCATAAACTTAAAGGAAAACAGTCATCACCCAATGGGTATTTTGGATAAGTTTTGTATTCGTACCTATCCATTTGTATTAAAAAAACTGAACCGCAATATTCATTTGTTATGTTTATGAAATAAAAAATACTTTTATTATATAGGTAGATACATGAAATACCATTTCTCCTGAGTTTGGCGAAGGCACAGAGAAATCTGGATCATGATGGGAAATGAGAAATTTAGGATATCAAAATGATATACCACAGTTGGTGGATAGGTAGTCGGTTGGTTGTCACAATACAGCCTCAGGACAAAGCTGCCAATTTGTTTCCATAGAATAGGGTTCTTCATATCATTAAAATGTTCATAACTTCTTTATCAGTTGCCTGATCTTCTTCCAGCCGTATTTGATCAGTTTCTCTGATATTTCTCTATGTTTTGAAAGTAACTTATTTAATAATGAATCAGAAAGGACATATCAAGTGCTGATAATCAGAAGGTTGTTAGTTCTGCATTACATCATAATTATGAGTTAAGGCTTTCTGGCACTTAGGGGACATTAAAGTGACTCGGTAACATTGTCTCAGATTCTGAAACAAAATCCTGGATTTAGCTCATGCTGCAATCATAATTATAAACCTTTAGGTCAGTCAGGAATCCCATGACTTTTACGAGCCGATCGCATGTCTGATTATTAAGATATTTATGATTGGAAATCAAAATCAAATTTTTCGTGTTCCTAACGGTTATTATAACACTACATTCTATTGTGGAAAATGAGTATGGTAAAACCGGTCACTCAAAGTTTTGAGGCACTTCATGATCATTTTGAAGCGCAATTTTGTTAGGGCTTGAATATTACACCATATCACAGACGCTGATAACACGTAGGGCCATGCATCTCAGATTTAAAATTGTTAAACGGTGCCTTTAACAGTTGGCACTGATTTTATTTATCATGGGCAACACTTGTCAATAAATCACAATTTAGAATAACAAGTTTAACATTAGCAGTGGGTGTTGTGTATAGTGAGTGGGAAGCAGAGAGTGATTTTTATTCATTACTGCATCCATCAAGAGATGCTTTGAGTCAATCTCAATCTATCACTTGTTGTATCCCACAGTCTGCATGTGGCATCTGAAACCTTGTTCACACATCAGGTGATAGATAATTGGCATACAACCTGCTGCACCAAATTCAGAGCATAGTGTGCTTCTCATTGCTATATTTTGTAATGCACATAGGAGTATGTAGATGCTCCTATATTTTGTTCCATCGACAACTACTCCAGGCTTTATTTTATTAAAAGCACAAGAGTTAGGGTTAGTGTTGTAATTGGGGTTGAGGTTAGGTTTGGGGTTAGGGTTAAGTATCGTGTTTGATCAAAGTTTGAAATTAGGAATTGGTTAGTGATTGAAATCACTGTGGAGCAGTTGTCAAGTAAAAATCCTTCCCTAGATATCTTTCTTGCAAACGGAACTCTAACTTTTTCACCCACTTGCTATCAATGTAAAATGGCCTTTATTATGCCATGACAGTTTTCTTGGGGGGGGGGGGGGGCAGTTTACTATTTAATGTCTGAACAAGGTTTAATGGGAGTCTTTTTGTCTGTATGTGGGCGATTCAATCGGTTGATGGACTATTTTGTTAGATTGCATGCTATTCATTACTCCTTTTCTCTTTCTGACTGATTTCCTCTAATGTATATTACAAGATAAAAGTGACACAAATTATTCTATTTTTTTGTGAGTCATAAATTATTCCCATTTAAATATCAATTTCAAGAAAAACTTTGATTTCCAGCCAAGGTTTAATTCCATGCAAAACCATTTGTGACATTTTTTCAAACGACAGAGGAGCATTATTGTGTGATACACTTTTTGTGAATTGATATCTTTTAAGCTTGTCCATGCAAAGCCCTTCAAGACGTTTCTTTCAAAAGGTATAGATTTATAGCATGATATCAATTTCTGTGAACTGCTATCATCTAATTTGTTAGCTTGTTTGATTGTTTATTTACTTGCTTTCAGAGTAGAATCTCTCATTATAACTCAATTTCAAGAAATGTAAGCTCACATGTCTTCTCATATTACAGCTCCAATATCTGAAAAATTAATAATACCTTTTGAGAAAGTAGTCCAGCAATGAAAACTGCATCATCTGGGTCTGTGTACAAAAAATGATGAGTAAACAACATCCAATGGATGGCCTTATGGTTCTATGATTATGGATTGTATTATAAATCAAGAAGAAAAGTGTGATGAAACATGAGATGTTACTAGCCTTACCGTGGTCTTTGCCTCTGTTTTTCTTTGACCTTACATGGTATTTCGACTTTGTGGCCATATACATATATTGTCATTGGCAGTAATGGCATTATTACTACAATTTTTAAAGTAAAGATGTGTACTCTTATCTTCAGTATAAACAATTTTATCAATGCATTTGTGTTTGTAATGGAATATTGTACAATACAATTTGAATCTTTGAGAAATTGTCTGTCAAAATATTTTTTAAGGAATCTCACTTTTAACTCACCAGCCCACACTTTCTCTCTTTCTCTCTCTCTCTCTCTCTCTCTCTGTCTGTCTGTCTCTCTCTCTCTCTCTTTATGTCTGTTTGTCTCTGTCTCTGTCTGTCTCTCTCTCTCTCTCTTTATCTCACTCTCCCTCTCTCTCTCTCTCTCTCTCCCTCTCTCTCTCTCTCTCTCTCTCTCTCTCTCTCCCTCTCTCTCTCTCTCTCTCTCTTTTCCTCTATAAGGTCTTTCCTTTTCTCTCATTTCAGGTCCAATTTTCTTCTTTTTTCAATTAAATTTTAGACAGAATTAAGCTTGAATGTGTAAATACGTGAATGCTAAATACGATGCTTAGAATATCCTTGTGTTTTGTCAAACTCAAAGTGTTTGAAAATAGATACTGATGACTCCCAATAAAAAGCACGTACTTTGATTTGTAATATTATTTGTGACATTCAATATTCTTCAGATTGATGATTTAATGACCCAACATGTCATGTTGCCAACCTTGAATAACTAGAAGCATCTGTGATGTTTCGAGTTACGGATAAAAATATACTGCATTAGAATGATGAGGCTGAAGATATATATACACTAATCATTGCTTAATGATATGAGTATGAAGATTTATCTATTCCTGCCCTTGAATAACTGGAAACATCTGCAGTATTTCTAGTTATAGATTCTATTTGATTCTATTGTAATGTAGTGCACTATACTAATGAGGCAAAAGATATTGTTGAAGAGAAGATTCCAAAAGCAAGATCGAATACCTGATGAGTAGAACATTTCATTTTCAGTATAATAAAGATGATTATCCTAAGTATAATGATATAAATATTAAGGTTAGTTTCTAGCCATTTTGGGAGGTTAGTATTATTGTCTTAATAGACACCTGATGCACTTGTTTGAATAGTCATGTGCATGGACACATGTGATTTAGTCACTAAAGAACAATCTGCTTGCAGCCAGCATGTACTGATGCTGTATTTCATTAACATTGAGAAATGAAATACTTGCTTTACAATATTTCTTCTTTTTTTAAGAAGAAAAAGGAGGAGGAGATGAAGAAGTAGAAGACTGAAAAAATGTTGCATTATTGATAACTTGGGAATTTCATATACTGCATTGATTGGAAGCTAAGATCTTTTATTTCCTTTTACACATTAAGACAATCTTCTTAACACAAGATTTCAAATTGAACATCCCTCTCTCTCTCTCTCTCTCTCTCTCCTAACCTTTCCCTACCTCCCTCCCCCTTGCTTCTGTCCATCACCCTATCCCCACCCCCTTTCTCTCTCTTCCTTACTCTGTATTTGTCTTTTATTTGCAAGGATACTGATTCTATACATGGTTATATATCTACAAAGAAATCACAGCAAGTTGATCACAATCTATTTTCATGAAGGGCAATTTATACTTTTAAAATTCCCAGAAAACAACAGTGTCTCTGAAGGATGAGCATTCCTTTATTTGTGTCTTCCTACATTGACTCATTCTTGGTGCGTATCATTGCTCTAAATATTCTGATGTAGAGTACATTTGAGAGTCAAGGCTAATAAGCCTTGTGCGATATAATCCTTTAGTCTTGGTTCATGTGCAGGGCGCATGTCAAATACAAAATCATAAAAACAAATCTATCATGCACATATTATCTTCTCTGTTTGGAAGGATAAACAAACGATAGACAATGCAAGCAAGTCATAGATCATAGGCTTATCATCAATAAACAATTGTTTTAAGTGCATTTCCTAGAAGAGGGCTCTTATACTTTGTGCATAGCTCCGCCAGGGACTAATTTGATAATGAGTGTTATGATATTTCATTGTAATTGCTCAATTTCATAACGTGTACTAGTGAATGCAAGTTTCAAATGATCGAAGAGATTGCATACAAGCTCAAAGTGCGCATAACCCAAGAGTGTTATCTATATATAATTATATCCATAGATTGCGTAAATCTTGAGGTACCTGATTTGTCCATGCAGGTATGTATAAGCTTTAATATACCGGTAAGCAATTTTCTTCCAGTAACCTTTTAACATTCTATAAAATATTTTAATATTATGATGTAAGGTAAGTAATGTAAGTATAATTCAAGAGCAAAGTACTATAGGGAAGAAGAAATAAATCCCTCAAAGCAGAAGCTTGTGCCAGGTACACCTGAGTCCACAACAGAGTACCATACAATGAGAACCTACAGCTTTAAGCCTTTAAGGCAGAGGACATAGAGCTTTAGAGTCCTATTCAAGGGACATGGCTATTTAGGACTAACTACCAAGCCCAAGGGTACTTACCCAGTGATTGTGTGTTGATCCCTTAACCTACTGCTTCAGAGACCATTTGACTAACCACTGGGTCACTACACTTCCACAAACACGGTTGGGGAACGGATGAGCCATTCACCATTGAGTGATTGACTTTCTGTACATTAATGTGTACAGCATTTTGTAAGTACTCAATAGTAAACTATCCCTCTTAACCCACTGGATATGACATGATTTTGGAATAACACACATTCTTCATAGACTCCGACATGAATTATCCCAGGGTTAGGATTCAACAGGTTAAATCCAGCTGATGGCTTCTACTTTTACCGTTAGTCTTTGCCTTTAAGTCTGAAATGTAAATTTTAAAAATGATGTTCCTTTCTGCTGAGAAATAAAGAGATATGCTTTTAGATGAGCATGTCTCGCTGGAAATAGAAAGTATCATTATATTAGTAGAAGCTCTGCTGCCATCATGACAACATGACTGATGTAATAATCCTACTGGGTTCATGTAGAGTTTACTATGACTTTCAAAAAAATACAAACATTGCCGATCCTACATTCAACTGAAATGGCACAAATAGATAGCAGAACCTTGGGGGCTCTAATCTGACACTGTCGCCACAAATCATATGTTCATCAGGAAGAGTCTTGAGATAATCTGCTGTTAATTTTACCCAATTTCCTGGAAAAAGTTTCTTTGAAAAAGCGTCAACTGCCAATCCTGGGCTTCCAGTGCTAAGCCAGCCAGGAATATTTGGCTAATCTCCACTGATCCTAAGCAAAAAATGGTGGAGAGAGGGAATAACTTTGAATACTCTTGAACTTTTTAACCCTTTAATACTGGGAAGTTTCTTCTTTATCGAGTTGGTAAATTGTGCAGTATTCTGCCAATTTCATTTGTCTCTTGAATAAGTACCTATGAAGGAGAACATTGCTCACTTCTTCAATGTTTGACTGTTTAGTTTAGACAATAAAAATGACTATGGTGATCATATCTTTTGTAATGGATTGAATTGCCCCTGTTATATAGTTGTACAAATCACACCTTGACATCTCAGTTTACATTTTGTTTTAGTTTTTGTTTTGTTTTATTTGTTTAGTTTTATTTGTTTTTTGTTTGTTTTGTTTATTTGTCTGTTTTTTTAATTGTTTCCATTTTTGTTTTGACTGACTTCAATTGGAGTGAAGAATAAAATGCATATGTTTAGACTGATTTGTATCTACCTCTATTAGCATATCTTACACCCCTATCTGGAAATTTAAAAAATTGATAGTAGAATACAATACTGTTATCATAGCCTATCTGTAATGATTGCCCATGTAAGAGAAATTATATTACCCATGAAATTTTCCTTTCTTTCTCTTGATATTTACTCCAATTGATTAGCTGATAACAACACTGCCTGAACACCATCAACAATACTTTTCTTCTTTTTCCCCCTACTAATTATTCTAATTCTGCATACATGCCGCAACATACTCATGGCAGTGGATGACTTAATCAGAATATCATCTAATATCTCAGAAACCTTGACCTTTTCACCCTGCTGTTTATTTATTTTCGCTTAATTATTATCTTTCCCTGAAATATATTCTATTTGGGTATGAATATATATATCTGCACCGCTCAGACCTTGATGATGTTGATAAGTTAAGCAGGTGCTAGATCTCTAGCGTCTTACAAGCTCCTTCGATTAATGTGTTTTCTCCCGATTGAAACAACTGTGAGATACAAACTGCAGGACTTTGGTTATGAGAAATTGTTATGTTCTGAAGTCAAGATCTGTGATTAGTGTATTAGTTGATTTCCTCATGTGTATGTTTCTTGCACAGGTCGGCTAAGCTACCTTACTGGGTGAAAACCAAAATCATGAGCAAGTGCCCTGGATGTGGTGAGGGATTAATCTTGGATTACTTTGCCTTTTGATAGGAATTAGAGATGGAGATCCAGGTTGTTTATCTACCAGGATCTACTTAGCAGTCAGGATATTTATTTTTTAAAATATTTATCAATAAGAAATGATTCTCTCTTTAATTCAAACTCAATCTCAAACAAAAGATTCATCAGCTGTTTTTTCAATGGGAATGTCCTGGACAAATGAGACCTTCAGCAAATTATGATCAGATATGTTCATAGTGAAGTGAAGTATCATTAATTTCATATGTTTACTAACTTTACTACTGGTCTGCATTAGATGCTTTTAAACCCGAACAGTATAAATAGACAGAATAACAGAGATTTTGACAGGAATGTTAATATAACCATGCCTTTTGATGTCTTTATGAAACGATAGGTATTTTAGGTATATTTTCTGTTTGATTATATGCGCAATTCATGAAGCTATGAATTTAAGAATTGGATTACACAAAAAATGTTAAGAAAATTTATTTGGCAACAGTTATAAATAATTTAATTTGAATGCAGTTTAGTCAAAAGTCAAAATGATAAAAATCAAAACATGGCAATACAAAATTTACCTTTAACCTTCTCACTTTTCTACTAATTCATGTTTTAGATGAACTAGTAAAATTGATATTTCACTTTTTGATCCTAAAAAACCCCATGAACTACAGTCACGTTCCTGGCACACATGTCTGACGGTCTTTCAGTTGTTTTTAAGTTGTGTTATCCTATTATATCTATCTTTTTTCAATATCTAAAAATACAAAGACTGGAATAATTTCATATTTTAACCTCACTCTGTTACTAGGGCACACATGGATGTTGTTGTAGGCTCATGCGCATGATAACTGCATCTCTTTTCCAACCATTTAATATACACTTACTCCCACACACATTAGTTTAATATCTTTTCAAGTTGCTATGTAAAAGCATTATTCATGACTCTCTACTGATTGATTGACTGATATGATAATCTATCATGTCAAGCTTTTTCCTTGTTTTCCAACATATTCTCAGCTTTTCCCTACCCACGTATAGTCAAGACTTAATCAGGCCACCTTGCGTAGGCCAAGACAATTACGATGTCGAAAGAACATTATTGTTCCAGAACAACAGAACTATACCTCATTTTTGTTGCTACTTTGAAAGCATAAGACGTGGGGAGAGAATGTTGGTTGGTTCCTTAGGCATAATTCTATTGATCATCATTTTCACACCTCCGTCTGCTTTCTGTAACGGCCTCGATAACCGTGCCTCGGGTAAATTTATGATCAAATCAGCACGTGGCAACAGGGTTCACAGGGATTTGATACAAATTGCCGCAACATGTGACTTGACAGAACATGTCTTAATTGGTGCGGGTAATTGCTGCTCTCAGAAAACAATGATGTTAGATCACAGCAGAAGTGAAGTGTTTACGACTGTATACAAAGTATTTAATGAAGAATTAGGAGTGCATGCAATGAGGTTTCATAAATAGGTCATGATTATTAAATCATAGGTTAGTGCAATTTAGGTATTAGAGGCATTTGTATGAAATTACTAGCTTCTCTATATTTCCACACATGCCATGTTTATTCAAGATATTGATTTCTTGGTGTCTTTTTGTTGCATTACTTCAAGATGTTGTCATTTGATATCCTTCTCTAGTTGGAAGAAGAAAACAAATATATGCTACACCTAATTCAGAACCTTCTCTGCCTGTGATAAACTATAATTTGATTAGATTACATTTCATGTTCAGAAGCTATTCTTATAACGACAACTAAACTGATCAGTCTTTTTGCATGTGTATGCCTAACACTACTCCCTCCCTTCGCCACCCACCTCCCTTTCCATTCTCTCTCTATCTCCAATAATCAAATCATAAATCCACTTCTAGTACAATTCTTTTCAATCTGTGATTTATTTAATATCTTTGATTTTGCTAATTAAAAAACAGTTGCATTGATAATGATGTTTAAGTTGATCTACCTTAGATGTTAAAGTATTACTAGATCTTTCAAAGCAGAACAATCTAATATATATACTATTTTTCAGTTTAGGACATCTGAATTTCTGTTTCTATTTGTTATATTGTTCTACTACCTGTTCCTTTTTTTGGGGGGGGGGGGGCGGGGTTGTCTCCCTTTGAAATTATCTCTCCAATCTTATTTTTCTTCATCGATCTACCATGTTTTTTGTTCATTATGTTGAGACCATTGTTATTACTTTCAGAGGCATTTCTTTTTTAATCTCATTTCTTACTTATCATATTTGCAGTTTATATCATTACTTACTTATTGTATCTCTCGTTTATCTAATTTCTTGCTTATCATATTTCCT